>OMLI01084538.1:0-11490 GCA_900302605.1 Rondeletia loricata
TGTGTGTGTGTGTGTGTGTGTGTGTGTGTGTGTGTGTGTGTGTGTGTGTGTGTGTGTGTTTGTGTGTGTGTGTGTGTGTGTGTGTGTGTGCGTGCGTGCGTCAGATATTGACAACCTGCCTACTAAACATCTGAGAGCTATAAACGTTTATCTTACACATAAAGATTATAATTAACACTTTGGCACTTCATTATCATTTTGACCCCTGAAGCCAGCAGTAAATGACCTTTCTATTAAAGCAACCCAGCTATGCACTGGGAAATGAAGATGACTGGTAGCATTCCATTGTGAAAGGTCATTTTGCTGATGATCTCAGAAGTCAGCGGTGAAGAAAACAAGGCGCTGCGGTGGTACAAAATGTCACATCTCTTAATTCAAACATTCTTTAAAGGTGCATTAAGTAAGGTTTTCACTGCCCCATAGCACAAAATGACCATATCTGCAGGGGTCTGAGATTTCTGGCTTTCAGAAACTCACTTTCTGGCCCATACTCTGTTTTTGGAAACAACCCCCCACCCCCACACACCCCTTCGCATTTTCAACTGCTTACATTTATGTCGTTTATAGGCCACCGTAAGCTGTGCCAGAGACATGTCGATGTTGCACTTCCTCGGTCGCCGATAGAGGTCGATAAAAGTCATAGAATCTTTGAATGCCCCTTTTAATAAAGTCACTTGTATTTACCGTACATGTTAAATCAAAGTTACAGCTATCACTTTGAGCTATTCTGTTGTAATGAGCCTGAGCCCCAGGGAGAAGCTCATTAAAACAAAGTAGCAGTCTTGTACTACCACAAACATTTATTGTAACCCCTCATGAATGAGAGTTCTCTTATTTACCGACTTTCTTCCATCTCTCTCTCCACCTTGACCCTTACTCCTCTTTTCCTTCCTTCTCTCTTTCTCACTTTCTTTTTTTCTGTCACTCTTTTTCTGTCACCTGTCACTCTTCAACTCGTCAGACACAACTATGTTTACAATCTTGCACACGCAGACACAACCACACACACACACACACACACACACACACACACACACACACACACACACAGTGCTCATTCATTTCCCATTGAGCATCTTGGCTGAGCTACATCGCACATTGCCATGGTAACTAAGTACTCTTCAAATGATGAGTTGTCCAGTAATACCACTTCCTGGAGAAAATTCATTGCATGTTTGTTTGTGTTTGTGTGTATGTGGTTATTTACCTACCTGACCTCCTGGTTATGAGTACAGGTGCATCTTAGGGATGTTTGCTCTCCTCCAACACCCTCTCTATCAAAGCGCTCAAATTCGATGACGACACCAAACTGGTGTCATTGGAGATGGGTCGTCTGGCTGGCTTCACGGTGTGCAGACAACAAATTGGAGCTTGATATGCACAAAACACTGGAGATGCAGGTCTCAAGACTTTCACAGAAACACATTTCCTCATTCCCCCAACACGCCTCTAAAAGGACTTGATTGGTTGACTCTGTTATCCTGCATATTGGCCACAACCATGGCCAAGCCAATTTTACTTAGGCTGAGATTGAAATTCTTGCAACACAGGCTACAATGTTTCAGAATATACTCTTTGGTTCTGGTGTGCTCCGCAGAGACTCTTCTCATCAGCAGCGCATTAGAGCATCAATTCTGTCGCACATGGCTTCTGTATTTAAGAACGGCTTTAAAAGCCAAACTTGAACACAGGAGCTGTACCTCTGCAGCAGGGGGAGGAACGGCAGTGCCCCTCAATCCTGCTGCCTTGGAAGTGCAGATGGCCTCAAGTGGAAGAAAAGTATCAACAAAGATGAAGGTAAATGCATACTAATTTAATGTGTAACCAAATACATAATCCTAATGAAAGAGAGAAATCAAAACCAATACAACACTTCACCATTTCCACAGTGGAACAATCTCCCGACACTTCAAGGACAGCTCAGTCCACAGAACGTGAATGGATAGAACGGTCATTCCCATTCAAATCAACGTTCCAGGATGGTCAGCGCGGCGGCCATTTTTATGTGTACCGTTAGGCTAGCTTCCGTATAAACAGACTTATTTTATTTAACCAGGTTAGTCCCATTGAGATCAGCTAACTAACGTCAGCTTTCAGTTGAGTTTGGACAGTTTGCCAAGCGCTCGTGCAACAGACACATCTGCACAGTTCTCAAGCACGTGTGACAGACTTTACGGCCTTAATGCCCAGACCTGCGTTTAATCGCCATTTTATGCTGTACTAGCCAAATTACCATGGCAAACAGTGGAAGGGCCGTTCTATCCATTCAAGTTCTGTGGGTCAATCATTATGCACCGCTGAGCTCCAGACACCTCTCTTGTTCAAGCACCAGGAAGCGAGTAAATGGCGGTCGACATCTCAGTTCTGTGGACACATAAACATATTTGAAAACATATTTTGGAAAGGCACCGTTAACAAAGGCAGGAGAGGGTAACTCAATGAAATATTTTTGGTCAACACAAAATTAAGTCATCATGGGCAGACCCTGGACACTTTGCACATCAGTGTCTAGTCGATATAAATATTTTTGGGTGCATCTGCTCATTACCAGTAAGAACTGTGTCATGCACTGCTTCCTGGTAGTGATGTCTCCTTTCACAATCCCTTACAAACTCAAGCACATAAATGGGCACATCTTGATAGCTTGGTTGTGGAGAGTCATCAAATGCCTTTAAATACCATTCCAATTGTTCATAGACCGTTCAAAATCACTGCACAGCCTAACTCATTACCTTCAGGTGTTGTGACTCAGCAATAAATGTCTTTGGCATTTATTAGTTTCTAGATGTTTTAATCATGAATGATGGGGGTGCTAGAGCTATTGTAGGCTTTTAGTCAAGTCAATTCAATTCAGATTTTATTTATATAGCACAATTCATACCAGGGCAGTTCAAAGTGCTTTACAGACAAGAAAGAGAGATTAAATATTAAGAAAATAAGAGCATGTAAATACACAAATATACATACATATACACAAATACATGCATACACACAAATACACAATACACACATATATATACTGACAGACCTAAAAGTATGGTGGCTAGGAATATGCCGTACCAAATAAAAAGGTGCATAAAGAAAGGTGCTTACACATTGACTCTGTGTATCGAAATGTGAAGGTGGACACGCCTTGATTTACATATTCATCACCTAAAGTGCTCTTCTTGCAGAAGACTGCATATCCCCCCGTGTAACTCCACGGTTTGGAGCCGGCAGAGTGGGGCGTGCGTACAAAATGAATTAAGCACCAATGTTCAGCGCTGAAGTGAAGGTCTGAATCAGGCCCACCTTGTTCATTCTTGTACTTGTCTTGTCACAGCTCAATGTTACCAAGACACAATCCTTGAACATGTGTATGTGGCATTAAGTCATTCAGTCATAGCGTCATTCAGATTCTAAATCATGGCCTTTGCCGACCCGTCTGAGGCCCTCAGCACTCTGAGCAGGGAAACTCATCCTTCTCTAAATGTTCTCTCACATGTAGAAACTGTGTCATGACTGACACCATTGCTGCAGTATATGTCAAAAATACATGGGTGACAATGGTGTATATTCAGCACATTGTTTGTGTGTGTATGTGTGAGTGTGTGTGAGTGTTTGTTCTCTGCAGAGGCATGCTGCTGTGTGAGCAATAATTTAAACTGCTAGATTTTAATGTTCTCAGGCTAAACTACACCACCGAGACACACACAAGTATGTGTACGCGCACGCGCACGCACACACACACACACACACACACACACACACTCTGAGGTACTCTTCTCTTCTTGTTTATCCTCCTTTTTTCTTCTTCACTTCCTTCTTCTGCGCTCTCTCCTCTCTACTGCTCCTGTCCTCTCTTCCTCTCCCTTCTTCTTTTCTCTACCCTTTTCATATCTTCCCATCCGTCCCTCCATCTACACTTATAACAGACACTTATTCAAGATGTCAGTATGTGTAGTTTGCACCCCAGCCTGTTCTGAACCTCTACAGAAGATGAGGACAGTTTAACAGCAAACACATGCAGCATTCAGACGGGGATGTTAGGCGGTAGACAGCAAACTCAATGTCATTAATTTTTTATGAGAGATTATGGTAAAATCTGACACTGCTGAGGCTGACTGCAACACAGCAGGAGCTGCAGTAGTACTTCAAATAATTTATCATCCTCCAGAGCAGATTTCCAAACTAGATGTTGATCCTGTTCAGCCACTAGTTTAACTAGGACAATGAGACCAGAACCTATAATGACAGAGTTTTGGGGAATACATTTAGCATGAATATCTACCTTTGAATTCATAAAATACAACGTGAACTAGCTAAATCTGTAGCAGCATGTGTTGCCAGACCCAGCAGAATGACTTTGCATGGGGATTGAAGACTCTCTAAAGTTACATTTTCACCTCTCTTCTTTCATCTTGGTATGAAAAAGACATGCCGTTGTGCGTCCCTGACAGCACTGAGGGTTCACCAAGTTTTCAGTGCTCAGAGTGCCAAGCGCTAGGAGTTAGGAAGTAAAAGTATTTCAGCTTTTAGAAAAAGACTGCAGCACTCCAAATGAGTTTTAAATAGTTGTTTAGCACCAGCAACAGCCTTGACTCTGAGATGTCGGTTACTGGACCAGCTAGACACAGGTATCTGTTTGAGAACACAACATTTTTATAATTGTGTGATTTCCCAGAGTGCTGCTATCTAAAATATCACCTTCGATCCTACTCTCTCATTAGTCGCACATCAAGGAAATGACTAAAACTGAATTTTACCATCTTCGCAATATTGCAAAAATTTGACTCACACTAACGACGGCAGATGTGGACCTTAATCCATACATGCATTTGTATTGTCAAGACTTGATTACTGCAATGTCCTGTTCTCCGTTTCAGTGTCCCAGGTGTAAATCAGTCCCTGATTAGATGGCTAGAAGGAAAACCATGCAGGGCAGCAGGGCTCTCTATAGACCAGTGGTTCTTAATCCTGGTCCTCAAGAGACAGAGTCCTGCTGGTTTTCTATTTTACCTGGTAGTTGATTACATTCACCTGGAGTCCCAGGTCTCATTCAGCCCCTGATTACACCAGGTGAATGTAATTAATGACCAGGTAGAGTAGAAAACCAGCAGGACTCTGGCTCCTGAGGACCAGGATTGAGAACCACTGCTATAGAGTATGGCAGGGGTAAAGTCTGGTCCCCGAGGGCCGGTGTCCAGCAGGTTTTTGTTCCCCCCTGGCAGAGTCACACCTGGTCTCAGGTAGACACAGACCAGGTGTGGCTCATTAACTACTAGGGAGTACCAAAAGTCTGCAGGACTTCTTCTTGCTACGAGTTGGGAATCGAACCCGGTCCATCAGAGTTGAAAGCAAATGTTTACTCCCATCCTCCACCCCGATCTCCACACCGCTACTTTCCACCGCACTATTTCTAATTATGTCAGATTACAGCCTGTTTGTAGTCATGCCTCCTTCACGTAATCCTTTTGTGGTGGGAAAATGTATTTTTCTCACTTTTCGTGCACGGACATCATGCTCATTTCACAAAATTTAAGATCAGGCTGTCTCAAATATTAACAGCTTTGATTGATGTGATCTGCACCGGTAGCTTTTGAGAAAATATTTCAAAATGCCATCTCCCTCACTGCATTTGGGGTGTCTGGGTGTCATCTGATCCTACCGTGTTGCGGACAGCCACTAATACAACACACTGCAGTGCTATACAGTCTATCTTAGTTACTCTAAAAATGTGATTAATGACACAACATAGGTGTTTTGTGTTGTTATGAAGTAATTATGAATTAGACAAATTTTTTCCACACTAACTCAGTAACCTCTCACTACAGGAAAGCTTCCCCACCTGCCAGTGTTTGAAAATCACAGTGGAGGCTGACTGCGTGGTCGGTTCCTACAGTGATGGATGGTGTGGATGTCGGGTGTTCTGTTTTTGTGGAAAGAGAGGAAATGAAACATGACACACATATATAAAAATGAGATTCAAATGTTCATAACTTGGTGAGTAGGCAACTCGAGAGTTTGCAACACTGCAAGTCTACTCTGGACCACGCTGCTCAGGAGCTTAGGCTAGCAAACTCAGTGACATTTTTTAAATCACATTTTTTAAATTCGTACACAGTGTTGTTTTCATTAATATGGGTCATTTTTATTGTTTGCCTTATAGACTTTTTGATTATTGTCCTACTGTTTGTAACACGTGACGCTGGAAAGTACTGTGTAATGGGTATATCGTCACTGTCTGATGAAAACATATGTCCAAAATCCCAACTTTTCAGGCACTAACAAAAGCAGCGTTGTTTTTAGCTTGACCACGACGCATTTTTTTGTTTATCCAATGGGGTTTGAAAGGGTTTTATAAACCCAAGGAGGGTTCTCAACCCATAAAGGACAATGTGATCCTTCAATTGAAGTGAAAACATGAAAATCTAAAAAATATGTGATGATATGTGTGTGTATATATTCAGGTGGGCTGGGCAACTGAATACGAATATGAATACGAATACGAAAACTTTATTATCCACAATGTGGAAATTTGTCTTCGGTTTCACCATAAGACATGTCGTAAAAAGCATGAAAAACAACATAAAATCATACATAAGACAATACCTCATCTCAGCATACAACTCACACAACGACAATATATACATCGTCTAAACATACACATTAATAAAAATAGCCTACATCTCACAATACCCAAGTCTACATTATCCTACTGTGCAAAAAACTGCAGCAAAGTCTTGAATCTCCTTTCCCTTCTCCGTCCCTTTCTATCTCCCCATTTTGTCTTCTTCACATGTGCTCTATCCATGTATGCTACATTCATATTGGAATTTATATTGGGTAAATTATCTGGAAATAAATGTCCAAAAAGAAAGAGCAAGAGAGAAACAGGAAGAGAGAGAAAGACAGAGGGAGACAAAGAGACTGTAAAGCAGAAAAAAGAGCAGCGTTTGAAAGATAGGATGACAGTGAATGATAAAGTATTAGGAAATGAGAGAGGAGAGACACACAGAGAGAGAGAGGGACCTCTATCTTTCTATCTCCATTGTCATCTTGTCCTCGCCATTCATTCCCTTCTGTTTCCTTTTTCTCCAGCTCTCCCCTCATCTGTCACTCTCCCTATCTCCCTCCCTACTCCTCCCTAATGCTCTCTCTCCAGCTCCTCCAGGATCATTATCATTCCCTGCTTTCTCTAGCTGCTTCATTTATTCACTCTTTAACTATCTTCCTCTCCCATTCTCTCTCTCTCTCTTGCTCTCCCTGCCTTTCTTTCTTTCCTTCCTTCATTCACTAGCTCTCTCTCCGTCTCATCCGCTTATTTTCTCTATCTTTCCCCCTCCCTTCTTTGTTCACTTGCTTAAAATGCCGTATGTGTTCGAGGGATTCTACGGTCAATTAATATCACTTAGGGGTTTTCATGGCCCTCCCTCTCTATCGCGCAAGCCATTCCATTCACTTCCTAATTTATGTTTCTCCTTCCTCTTTCTTTGTCTCTCGCTCGCCTCTTCTTTTTGCTCGCTCCATTTTAATCACTTCACAATTGTATCTCTTTTTCCTGCTTTCAGTGTCTCTCTCACGTCTCACCTCATCTCACATGCCCTATCTCTCTCTCTCTCTGTTGGTCTATTGTATTCACCCAGGGTATTTGATTACCTTTAGAATTTATGTATCTGTCTCTCTCTAATACTGTGTAATCATAAAGTGTCCAATCGCTCGTCATCGAATCAAACCTCTTCCATGCAATGTATAACAGTCCTCTCTCTCCCGCTCTCTCTCTATGTGTCTATAACTCTTGTATCAATCTCTCAGGTATTGTCAGTCTTAGGCCCTATTCGCACGGGACTAATATTGTGTGGGAACCTCATGTAATTAATGAATGACTCCCCAACCTTTCGCACTTGACTAAGTAATTTGCTGAAATCACCAGTGTCAAGATTTTACAATTCGTCACTTGCTCATTTGGCGAAGCAAAACTTGAAGTTTGCACTGAAAATTGATTCAAAACCTCTATAGATTCCACTACTGCCTCTATTTTTCATCACAGGATGAAAAAAGAACTTGCACGCCTAGAAGAAGATTACAGAGAGTTCAATTCACACAGGATTTGTATTATCTGGGGTCGTCTGTCTTCACCAAAATACAACAGGCAATTTGCGCTGGAATTTTTGCTTTACAAATCACAGGCATGGCAGATTCACACAGGAATGATCTCACCGATGATCTCCGCAGTTATTAGAAATCACTGGACATCCTCAGGTTTCTGTTTCTGTCAGGAACGATCACGCCAATCTCGTTTCCAGTATATTGTGTGTGAGTTGCAAACAAATATGCAAAGACAGACACAGATACCCCTTCTTGCTCGCTGGCTCGATTCCAGGCACAGGATGATGTATTCCAGGTGTGAGCTGGCAAGTGGAGGGTGGCTGATATTACATTTCTTGTGACCAGCAATACTGAAATGCCCTTGAGTAAGCCACTCTCCTACTCCAGGGGTGCTGCACTGCAGGCAGCCCTGACCTCTGACCTGTACTGATATGTACAAATGCTCATGTGCAGGGTTGTGTTGTGTATATGTGTTTAGGAGGAACATACCAAAAGGAAACGTTCACCCTCAGACACTCTTACCAGTGTTGCCAACTCCTCAGTAAGGAAAGTAGCTATTTGCTGTCCTAAAAGTCGCTAGAAGTCTACACTGTTACTCAAAACACAATGTCATGCGGCTGTGTTGCATTCTGGTCTATTGAGACTACTGTGGGTGGAGAAACTGGTATCTCTGCCTCTTCTATGATGGATTTCTCCCTGCATGATCGTTGATTGGTGCAAAATGGAGAGTCTAGAAAGAAGCCTTTACTCTGACATTTATCATTGATGTTTTATATAATTGAAAATGTATCTGCTATTAAACTCCACTGTTGCTGGGAATATCTCGAGGTGACGTGACACACATGGCCATATATAGAAATACACCACTAAATAATAAAATGGAATGCAAAGTACATCGCCAATAGCCGTTGTTTTTTTTATAGCGTCAAAGTGTTTTAGGGTGGATTTTTCCTTTAAGTGCGCTGTGCTATCAGCCTCCACATACATTATGTGTCTAAGTATGTACTTTTATTTGCTAAATTTGCTTGGCTACCACATCAATTAAATAGTGCTAACCTCTGTGCAGATGTTAGCTATGGATGTTGACATTATATTCTAAGCTTTTGTATCCATGGAAATTGTTGCTGAGAGGGCATGCTGTTTTTCAGCAACATTTTCTTGTTCGTAGTTCCACACGTTCACACCTGGGAGCTGTCCAATGCAACCACACTTTCACTGTCGGACAGAGAGTGGCTTTACAGGAGCAATTGAGGATTAAGTACCCTGCTCAAGGGCACGTTGATAAAGTTGTTGAGGTAATATGTCAGTGATATTTGGCTTAAAGAGAAGTCTGTCTGATAAGATGACATGCTGTAAGGAGGATGGATCTGATGGATGGATCAAGGAGAGAGATGGACAAGGAAAAATGAAAGAAGCGGGATAGAGAGGAGGAGAGGGGTAAGGGCTGTGTGTGTGTGTGTGTGTGTGTGTGTGTGTACGGGCGCACGTGGGTATGTATGTACACATACATACACACATGTATGCACATACACTATATATATAGCGTGTGTCAGGACTTGATGGTGCAAGTAACAACAGACAACCAATTCATTTGTACTTCAAGCGGAGAGTTGATGGCGTAAATGAGGAAAATGTGGGGGATTGAGCCGAGGTGACAAGTCAAAGTGACAACAAAGTCGAAGACGGTGAGGAAATGGAGGTAACGTTAGCCACAGGTGGGAGAAAGCAGCTACAAATTTAACACCGTGACAAAAGGTGTTCCACTGGTTAGAGTTCACCGACAGCCAATTTGAAGGTGGCAGGCAACTCTTCTTTTGTGAAGGGGAACCCCCATTTGAGGAGCCACTGCTACAACGTCTCAAGGAAACACATAACAGTGCCGCAACTTGTACCTGGCAAAAGAAAAGCAACCACTGGAGGCAGCTGTAAGGAGGCAAGTGGTGTTATCTGACACACACACACACACACACAGGGCAGGGAAAAGTAGACAGGTGGAGAAGACAGGGAAGAGGTGACAAGGTACAGGGAAAACGAGAATGAAAAGGAGAGGAAGGAATAAAATAAAATAGAGAAGAGCCAGCGACAGAGAGAATTTATTTTCCATCAGCAAGTTCTACCCTTCAAGAAATAAAAATTAGACATTTTACAGCAACGTCTCTCATCCCTGAGGTCATTTCAGGGAAATATAAAGGATGACAGACAGAGATGGAGAGAAGAAAGACACAGAGAGGGTAAAGAGACACAGAAAGAAAGACAAGGAGTGGGAGATAAAGAAGAGAAGCGGGAGATGTCAAGGAGACGCTGAGAGTTTGACCTGAAGGTATACTGAATAATGGATGGATGGAGAGGAGAGGATAGGAGAGGTAGGAGCTGCCATCACCTCATTCTCTTTTCTTTCTCTTTATCTGTCTCCGTCGTTTTCTTTACCCCTTTCTCTTTCTCCTTCTCTCTGTCTCACTCTATTTCTCCCTCCCTCTTTCTTCCCTCTCCTCTCTCTTCTCTGTTTTTACATTTACGTCGCATGCTAGGCAATTAGCTGACACTCTTATCCAGAGCGACTCTCAGTTAGTGGAACAGTAGAAGAAGCTTCAATTCCTAGATCGCCAAAAACCACAAGCAACCAAAATATAAGGAGTGCAAAGGTCAGGGCATTAATGCACTTACAATATTCCTGTGAAAAAGACAGAGGGTTTCTTTGAGAGCAATTAGAGTGAGTAGAGGCAAGGGGGAGAGGGTGATGTGAGGTGCTGCTTGAAAAGAAGCCACATGGCTGCAGTGGCAGAACGCTGAACATGGGCTGGTGTGCAAGGTGTGTCCTGGGGCTGACGACACAACCTCAGACCAGTCCTCTGTCTAACAGGGAAGTCTAAAGCCTGCAGAATAATTGACCCTAACAGGATTCTAAAGAATATAGATGGATAATCTGGCATTATCTTATCAGTAGTAGTAGTAGTAGTAGTAGTAGTTTTTATTATTCAGTGTCATGCACCACAAGGTGCCCAGCCCGCATGGGCTTACAAGACACTATAGACAAAACAAACAAGCAAGAACAAAATCATAATAAGAACGAAAGAATAAATATAATACACCTTAGGTATTGACTGTATTAATGGACTTACAGATCAGACATAAAGTGCCCTCCTACGTTGCTGGTAGGCATCTAACACAAATTGGGCTAGGTGAAACACCTTACCTGTAAACAAAAACTGAAGTCTGTCTTCATCAGACATGGAAAACAAATCAGGACATTCTATAGACATTTTACAAAAAAACCTATATCTAAGATTATGATATAATGGACAATAAAACAGAAAGTGCATTTCATTCTCGACCTCTCCCAAATCACACAAGAGACACTTTCTATTCTCCTCTGGAATTGAGTGGAAGCGACCGGTTTCCACC
>OMLI01084554.1:7370-17548 GCA_900302605.1 Rondeletia loricata
GGCTCATTTTGAGGAGCACAGCATCGACGTTTCCCTCATCACCTTCAACTGGTTCCTGGTGGTTTTCGTGGAGAGTCTGCCCAGCGACATCCTGCTGCGGCTGTGGGACGCCTTCCTGTACGAGGGCACCAAGGTACTGCGACTTATTATTGCTGCATATTCCTATTGAATGCTTAGCTGATGAAAACTGTGATATATGGTTGGTTTGAATACTGTTGACAAAATGTACTTATTGTAAGTCGCTTTGGACAAAAGCGTCTGCTAAATGCCATAATGTAATGTAAAATGCCATAATGTACTGCGAGCCGGGAGCCGATAGGGGTGAAACCCCCAAATAACCTGAAAAATGTCATCACTATTTCTATAAGATAAGATGATCAGATGAAACCTTATTGATCCCTGTGGGGAAACTGGATCGTTGCAGCCGCAAATAGCAAAGAAAAGTAGAATAAAAGAGAATAAATAAAAGTAGAGCAAATGAGGGGTAGTGAACACAACACAACCAACAGGTACAATAATAATAATACTACACTACTACTACTACTAATAATAATAATAATGAACATTATTTGTATAAGCACTTTTTAAAACTCAGTTTCCAAAGTGCTTTAATAATAAAATAAAAGCAAACATTAAACTAAAATAAATTACAAGTAAAAACGAGAAGGCACCACAAGATAAAATAAGAATATAGGGTCAAAACTATATTATAGTAAAAGAAATAAGAAAAGACAAATTACTTGACAGCCATTTTAGAAAAGGCTTTATTTAATAAGAACACTTACTTACAATTCAAGACATCGCTGGTCTTTGTCCCATCATGTCGTTGTCGTACATGGAGGAAATGTTCAAGTAATTTAATCCTTTAACTGAATATAAGCTCCATTTATGATTATTATGTTATTGTTTCAATCCAACTGTTGTTGTTTTTTTGAAATGGCAAAAAAAAATCTTAATCTAATTATGGAGGACAAATTCTCCTTTTGTCTGTCAGGTGATATTTCGCTACGCTCTGGCTCTCTTCAAATACAAAGAGGAGGACATCCTGAAGATCCACGACAACGTTGAGATCTACCAATACCTTCGCTTCTTCACCAAGACCATCTCTGACGGCAGGTAAGGACTTACCTGGAGTTACCTGGGGTTACCTGGGGTCACCTGGAGTTACCTGGGGTTACCTGGGGTCACCTGGAGTTACCTGGGGTTACCTGAGTTCAGTGTATTTAAATGGTAAAATAAGGAGTGGAAGCAGTTGAGTTGTGGCTTTTCCAAAAAGGCCAAACTGAATGTTACCTAACAGTAAGTCAGTACTGTATGTATATGAATTATTTTATTTTGTGTATATGTAAATATTTGTACGCTTCATACTTGTTCATATATACTCATGAAAGTATATTTAGGATCTACAGTGACTCGTAACAAGCAGATGTTGGGTTTTCTCTCAGTACTCAGTAATGTCAGCTCGTTTCCAACACCGCCCTTGAAGCAGGATGCATCCACCTACAGTCTACATACACACTTCAGCAGTACTGAACACCATCAGTACTGAGGCCTTTGACCGCTCGGCAGCCTCCCTAACTGACCTGGTTCATTCCCTCCACACCGGAGGCGTTAGCCTAGATTTAACCACGCTTTACTGGAGGGTTGAGATTGTCTCGCCGTACCCTCCTTATTCTTCCCCTCTCGTCCTATTTCGTCGGTGTGTTGCGAGCAGAACAGACACGGGAGCTATTTTTACCGGAGACAGACATCTCCATATATAATTCAGAAAGCAGCAGCCCGGGCCGAGAGGCTGCTGTATGGGTTCGGCTTCGTGTTTAACATGAGAGAGTCTGTTGGAGGGCAAGAAGTCTCTGCTGGAGTCAGCTGCTGCTTTCTCCAGACCTTCTGTCAAACCCATGTGACCCGTGACCATCATACAGTATATAGATCTAGCAGAGGAAGGCCACTGGTCTTAGTTGTGGGTGTGCTAGGTATTCAGAAAAACACCCAAACCCTAATAAACGTATAAATGAGAACAAAATCCCTTCCATCTCTCTCCTTGGGTCTTTTCTTTTCCTTTTCCTGTTCCTCACTCTTACAGGATCGTTCTGTGGTCACAGGGATACTGTGAGGGCATTAAGACCCTGATCTAGTGTTGAGGTACTTTAGACCGGGTCCACATTTTAAAGGTCTTGGTCTCGTCTCAGATTTGACGCCATTTTTACTCGGCCTTGACTCGGTCTCGGTGTATCATACCACACATACTGTATCGTCATTTCCCCGTCCGTGGCTGATGGCATCTAGTAATCTCTATCACATGCCCAATTGTATTTTACTCAAATGTTTTGAAATATTAGCAGAGAGTTTGAGCCCTCACTACGATGGCAGACCAACACCATTACAGTCACGGTCTTGAACCGGACTCACATTGTTCTGGTCTCGGTGTTGTGCAATTTCCAAACTTATCAAGACCTAGAAATGACCAGATTCCTTTCCCCTACATTTCCAGACGTTGCAGACCTGTGTAGGAACAATGTTTAAATGTAAACGCTCTCATAAGTGTTGTGTGTATTTATGTCTGGATACCGTCTACCACCTTGTTCTCTGCTCTTCCTACAGGAAGCTGACCACCATCGCCTTTAACGACATGAACCCGTTTCCTGGCCGGCTGCTGAGAAACCGGCGTGCGGTTCACCTGGAGCGCCTGCAGGGGGAGCTGCGGGAGCTGGAGGAGCAGCAGAGGGAGTTCGTAACGGAGAGCGCCCAACGCAAAGACAAGGAGCTGGACACGATGGTTAGCGAGGACGATGACGAGCTGTAATGTTATGCAGTTTGTTTGTTTTTATTTATCCAGTGGAAGTCGACTCGGCGCGCAGCGACGGCCTTCTTTACATTCATACAGGGACACACACTCATACTGGGAGCTGCCCAGTACAACCACAGTCTTCTGCTGGTGGTCACTTGATGGAGGGGAGAGCGTTACTCCTTCTCTTTCCCCTCCCACATTTTCACAGTTGATCTGGGGATTCGAACCGGCGACCTTCCTACACAAGGAGGGTACGGAGGTACCAGCGCTATTACGCAGCTTTCTACTTATTGCACACGGTTGGTGTTATAGCATGGCTTTCTGATTGGGTCATTTTACTGATATAGTGTGCGCTCTCCGCTGCACAAACCTTTAGTGAATCTGGGCTTCAGTGTGAAACCTCTAGTTGTGTCTGTGCTACATATTATCATGCTCTATATTCAAGACTGTCATTTCTGTAATAATAAGTTGAATTGTTGGCTTATATAACTTGCAATCGTTATAAGCATCACTTGTTTTTAATGTGGTGGCCTACTGGTTAGAGAGACCGTCCTGTCACTGAAAGGTCACAGGTTCGGTCCCCGCAGCAGCCATGTGTGCTGTCGAAGAGTCCACTGACCCGCTACCTGCTCACTCAGTGTGAGTCTTACTGGACTGTTAGCTAAACACCTGAAATGTATTTGTTCATGTAGTAAGGCAGATGAACGTCCTGTATCGATTTCACTTCGTCTCTTTACCTTTTCTGTCTCTCACCGATCTAAATCTGACTATTCTGATCACATCTTAATATTGTACATTTTGAATTTCTGTCTGTTTTGTTTCTTTCCCCAGTAGATATTTTTCACCTTATGGGGAAAAAAGTTTCATTTGACCTTTCGCTACGTTAAAATGGCTTTGTTAGCGTTCCTCATTTAAATCAATAGGTACTACTAGCTCCAAGCTAATGACCTAGCTTCTAGCTAACAGATGGTTTGAGAAAGTAATGCTAGCAATGCTAACATGCCTTATTTTTGGCTAATTGAAGTGCCACTACAGAAACGTTTCACCCAGTCAAAGAAAAATAACTGACTGAAATTCTAAATGTCAAAGTCTCCCTTTATGATGAATATGAATATGAATATGAACCAGAACCTCTAGCTTGGTTTTGGGTTTCTCATTGGAAAGAATACCAAAGGTGTGAATATGTAAATGACAGCTTTATACACTGTAGTATTGTTAACACTGTCATACTGCACAGATGCTAAAGCTAACGTATCTACTTCAAATGCTGATGATGCTACACTGTCAATATGAGAAGTGCACTAAATGGTCAATGTTTTGTTTTCACGTCCTTTTTTATTGTTTGTTTGATTTTGTATAGAAATATTCTCTAATGTGATGTCTGTGTGAATTACATGTTTTGGGTTTTCTTCTTTCTGTAGAACATCAAATCAACCAAACAGTAGAAAACAAGGAAACCAGAAGATTCAGGTTCAAATCTTCTGTTTTATTCTCTTTTTTGTAAAAACAAATATACATAAGAAATGATAAATATAAAAATCAACCCAGAACAAAACAAATGTTGTCCAATGTTACAAACAACTTCTTACTGCAGAGAAAAACTAAAAGCTAGTGTTACACCTGACAGGTAAACTGACGGCCTATTTCTTAACAGTAACTTTATTTAGCCATTCCCTTGTAACGAAGAGCGAACACGCAGTTTCCAAGACCAAAGAGGAATTTAACACTCGCATCTCAAAACAAACGGCGGCTTTGTTGCTGAGGAAAGATATCTGTTAAGTCGGTTACGCTTTTAGTCCTGTGAATCTAACGCCATAATATTCACGCCCTACGAAGATGACGCACTGCGAGAAGAGCAGGAAAGAACGTGGACGTGAAAGTTGTCTGTCGTCCTTCATGACTCGGCCCCTCGCTCTGATCGGGGCTTAATGGAAGCTGAACCAGGCCTCAGGTTGAAGCAGTTTGCAGAGCCGCCTGCTTTACAACCCAGGAACCACGACGACCCAAAAACTAAACGAAAACGAGAACAATTGACAAATGAACGCACCGCAATTCACCCTGTTCCAGGGTCGGCGTTGAGCTTCTCCTCTGTGCGCCGACCGGTTGGATTTGGCAAACAGACCAGCTTGGTTGGCGGTCAGCAGGCACGAGGCCGACGGAGACGAGTCGGAGGCTTTCATTCCAAAATGCTACATATCCATTTTGGGAGAAAATTCATTCATCAGTCAGTATTTCAAAAACACAGATGGTTCTCCAGACACGCACTCTTGGATGTGGTTTCTATTCTTTTAGCGCATATTTCATATTTAGCTTCTCAAATATGTGTTTCCCTGCTGCGCTGGGCAACTTCGCACTTTGGCGGCTCCAAATGGCAGCAAGAGGTAACTATTTGAACTTCATTACCCAGAAATCCTGTGCGGCGGCATCAGTAAAGCGGTCTGTGATGTTTTATACCAAAGGAAACCAAAGAGACAAGAGAGGAAAAGAACCAACAGTGAGTCCAGCTTTCTCTGCTGCAGCATCACTTCCTGGTTCAGACTGAGGAGATGCTGCAGGTTTACATGACTCTGCACTAAAAGACTGGAAACCACATCTGGATTTGGCCACTGATCCATTAACTATGTTGTCAGGAAATGTCTTAATATCACTCATAGCTTTAATATTAACCTGTGATCTGATTTAGTTTCATGCCAACAGAGGAGGTGTCATTTTTTTCAAATGGTGGAAATCTCATTTTGGAATGAAACTCCTCACTGGGTTGATCTGCCCAGCAACAGCAGTCAGACAGCTCCTCTGCACCGTGAATGGAAAAACAAGTTCATATAAACGCGTCTGAGTAGTTTTCCTGTTCGCCTTTAGCTAGACGTCTCTGCTCTTACAGTGAGGCTTGTTGGGTCGCTTCTCTCCACTTAACATTTAATAAACATCTCTATATTATAACCGACTGAGCCAAAGACATTTTCAACTAGAAATACTTTACAACTACTTTTAAATTGATCTCAGTGTTGAAATGAATGAATACCATCTTAGTAGTGCAATTGGTAACATGCTTTGCGCATTGAGAATCCTGTCTGTTTCATCATATGATTTATTTTTTTATTTTTTAAACATACATGCTTTTAATATTTCATAGCTACATCTTAGTGTGCGGTCTAGTGTAGAGATCTATTCCAAAATGTTCTGGCAAAATATGATTATCTGACCTTTCTCATTCAGTATCTCTAAAGTTTGCGGGATCCGGTCTGTGAAAGTTTACGCTGTCAACCACAGACCTAAGTTGCCGTTTAAAAAAAGCGTCCATTTGTTTGAATGTTTTCTCATTTTGGAACAGAAGCTCTTCGTTTTGTTCTCCTGTTCCCGAGACACTGAGACGTTTCTGACGTGAAGTGAATGAGGTTCGTTCTGAAAGGAAAAGGTCGTGAACAGTCACAGCCGTCTGGAACTATCAAACCCACCGTCCTCGACACTTCACAATGTCATAATACACAACTAGTACTAGCCAGTCTGATGGAATATACTTTTAAAACCTTCTAAAAACACATCTGCATACAGTACAATGTGCAGTTCATATCATTCACAGCAACACCTTCACAACAGGAAAACAAAAGGTAGTATTATTTTATCAGTCAAATCCAAGCCAAGTTGTCCGTCTCACCCTGATGCTGAGACTTCTGGACATTAGAAGCACAAATCTACTCTGGGACTTTATTTTTCTTAAGGCTTACAGCACGTCTATACTTCCTACACGTTCAGCCTGACTCAAAGCATTTCTCCTCGCTAAAAGACCCAAACAAAACCCACCGAACCAGCGGGGCAGTGATCAACAAGGCAACATGTTGGGCAACTATGAAGGGCAACGGAGCAGCAGGAGTTGCCTCAGCACTGTTGCTGTCGTCCCATAGGAACATTTAGTTGCCATGAAATAGATTTTTGACTGTTGCTGACGGTGTTGCCTGTTTCTGGATGCGTTACCCAGCTACATTGCCCAAATAGTTGCCTTGTGTCACCAGCAATAAAGACTAGGGTTAGACCGATACATCAGGCCGCTATCGGCCTTTTATTGAATATCAGATATCGTCCACCTCTGATACGATGGAGGTTCCTCCTGACCACAGATACAGAGAAACCTGACGTAACATTTTAGTTTCTGCACACATTTTATTGATTCATTTAATTGTTCAAATTAAATTAAATTAAATTCTGTTTCAGAGGCTTTTCCACCCTGACAAGAGTTGTAAATTTCTGGCATGAAAATTGTCAAATTTAAAGCTTCAATACAAAAATATCGGTATCAGCGTCCGCTTCAAAAAAAGCTTGTATCGGTCGAACCCTAGTGAAGACAGAAGTGTCAGTTTCACACTGTATCTGGTTTCCCCAAACCAACAAACTGTCCTGGAGAATGTTCTGTGTGGAAAGCAGGAAGACTTGTTTCGTAGCTGTGACCATGATGCAGTTTGTTTTATTGCAGGCCGTCTGAACACAGCTGTCATCTCCACAGGTCGGACTCGGCACTCGGCGGGGGAGTTTGGCAAAGTTAACGGAACAACTTATCAATTAAGTGTTTCTTTTTTAGTGGGCTTGTTTGTTAAATGGAACAAACATTTTCAAAGCGATCTATTATGCCTACGTTTTGCAGGGTTTATATATATATATTGAAGTTAAGACAGCAACAGCAGATCATAATCTAGAATATGAAATATGTTCTGAAGGTTCATATGGACCGGGCGAAGGCTTGTGGAGACGTCAACTGACCACACCGGTCTAACAAAGTCTGGCTGTACGTTCTCACTGCGAGCAACGAGTCACTGGAAGTCCATTCGCCTCCTACAGAGCTGAGCGACCGGGGAAACGACCACAGATCGACTCTTCACCGTCATCAGCCGTCAACAGTTTGGCACTAACCTTGTGTCCCTACTGATGTGACTTCGTTTCATGAACAATAGTTCTGCCTGGCAAGAGCAAAATGGAGGCGAAGTTGATTCCAGCCATTCAAAGATTCCCAGTTCTCTACAACTTTTATTAGAAAGACGACAGGAATAAACATCTCAGTAGAAATCAGGTCAGCTGTCCATCAGGCCAAATAAGCAATTACTCAAGTAGAATTAAGTAGAAACCAAGTTCAGGATGACACTACATGGAAGAACTGGTTCAATGGAAAAACGGCCCAAACGTTGCAGCCCTCTGGACGATCCACCTAGTTCTTCTCACAGTCTGTTGAGACCCGACCTTTAACCCCATCCACCGCTGCTTCTCATAGCCCTTTGGGAATCTGAGAGGACCGGGCGCATGTTGGGTGTCGACCGGGTACGGAGGATGGAAATCTGGTCGACCGATCCTACATGGAGAGTCATGGCTGCTCTTACCGTCGGTTACACCTCTCCAGTACTTTCACATCAGCAACATGTCTTCCATCTCTTTAGCCCCCGCCGAAACATTCAGCAGGGTGTCCTACAGATACCGCTGATGTAACGGGGGGAGGTAACTCAGTAGTCCATACAGAGAGTCAGTTTGTGTTCACACATACAGTACAGAGAAGTAGTAAGCTGCAGAAAAAGACCCCGCCCCTCATTCATCCTAGTAAAAACAGTCGATGACGTGAGAGCGGCTCCTTCCTCGGTCGATGCAGAACGAAATCCAATAATCCAACGTGAGAGTCTAGCGTGATTTAGGTTTTCAGTGGCTGATTTAAAAACACACGTTTAAGTGCTTCGTCGTCAACGGAGACGCCCGACCAAAAAGAAACTCGCTATGCAAAAACGTTAAACAACCGAAAAGTGACCGGAGACCTGTTAGTACAGTGTTCTGACTAGATGGCGATCGTTGTTTTTTTAGTCTTATAAAAAAGGACATCACTACGAAAAATGCATCAGCCTTTTTAAAATATGCAGCGCTTCAATATAAAGTGCTTCATTACATTGTTATTTTTTTTTTACAGTTTCTTATTAAAATATTGTATTCCCTGGAGTGAAACCATAGTAAACATGTTACACATTGGTAAAAATAAACATTTTGGAATGTCTTTTCTTTTTTTTTTTAAAGTCCCATTCGGTGATTTTGGTCAAGCTGAACTTGTCCCCGGAGCCTGGAAAAGCAAAGTGATTCAAGGCTTATTAGCTCATACTTCATCTTTTAAAAGTCTTTGGTTGATGAGTGGATGGGGAGGGGGGGGAAAAAAGCTCAAATTAATTTTGAAAGCAGGAAGGAAGAATGAAAAATGGAGGGCGGCGAAGTGGTTACGAGGGAAATGAAAGTGAGAGTGGAGCATTATGGGTAGTCAAGTGGTTAGAGTCTGATCTGTATTGAAACCAGGAAGCTTGACATCCATCAGACACTGAGTCTGCCCTTGACTTGATCTGAAGTTAAAAACGACCTCACCTACTTTAGGAAATCGCTGAGGAGGTGAAACTATCTTTTATAAAAGGATCCCTTCCACTTGCATTAACATGCCTCCAAGGTAATCAGATTACATTCCGATCGAGGTGTAAAAGCACCGAAGATGAACTGAAGATCCAACACCACAAACCACCTCCGGACGGGGTCAGAACTGCATCTGGCCACGTTAACATCAAAGTGTAAATGCAACTACGGAAATGGAAATAAACTTTCACGCACAGATCCAACCAGGAAGCTCACGCAAATCAAACCGGCGTCAGGCAGCTCGGACAGGAACAGAAACCGAGTCAGGTCGGCTCTCTGGGAGTCGAAACAGAGTCGACTCTCGGCTTCTGTCGATTCCACTTTTTCCAACAATTATAATTTTTTTGCCTGTGTACATAAAATAGCTAATTGGTCTAGAGACACACCACTTGACCAATCGTTCTGCTGCTTTAACATGAAGGCGGGACTTTTACCTTTACTTTAATAGGAAGCAGGTATTGTGTAGTCCAGCGCCTGCTCACTGGTCTGTCGGAGAAACTGCCTGTGTGTTCTACAGCTACATCGTCTCAAACCTAGCTTCCGATGGTTTCATCTAAAGGAGTCGAGGAGTCGATTCCAGCAACTCCCACGATTAGAGTCGGAATTGGCTCCAGAAATGTGGGAGTCGTGCGCCGCTACTGGAGACGCATTTTAATGCCAGGTGTAAATGCAATCCGACTAAATCATATCTAGACAGGATGCCTTGTTGTTTGACTAGTTTGTTTCTAGAATCGGAGAGAAAGGCCAAATCTCCACGGAAACAGAAGTGTCAAGTCAGAGCGGCTCTTACTCACTACAGCTGTAATTCCAGAAGAGAGCGATCCATCTCTCCTGATGCTCCATTTCAACACCTCCAATTCCAGTCTGGCAGTGGCGACTGTGTTTGGGGAGAAAGGGAGGAACCGCCCACCCACCCTCTTTCTAGTCTGACAGCTTATTATCTGCACCGCCATGTCCTTCTCCTCCAGAAAGC
>OMLI01084561.1:0-16514 GCA_900302605.1 Rondeletia loricata
TTATTACGACCACTGATTGGCCTATTGGGCTTACGGAGGACGTCCTCCATAGAAGTCAAATTTAACATGGGAAAGATAGGAGAGTAAAAAATATCCCAAAAAATATGCGTTTTCAATGTATGTGTGCGGGAGGGAGAGGAGGAAGAATGCAACCTTCCTCCCCTTCAGAGCAGCCAGTAGAGGCGCTGTTGAGACTTCAACATTGGCAATAGGGTTTTGTGTATCCTAGATGCTTAGAAATTGATTTGAAGGCGTTTTGTTTTTACATTGTTATTTTTATAGAACTTTTTTAAAAATTATTATTGGGGAGGACCGTCCTCCCTGTCCTCTATGGACGAGCCTCCTCTGCTATGAATGCATCATTACTTCATGATTACCTTACCATTAGTTACAATTTTTGTCCCCCCAAAAAATATTACTAAAGTACTTCACAGTATGTGAAAGCTTAACATGGATTTAAAATGTATTGATGTATTTTGAAGCTATAAACATTTTATTAATGTTCATACTCAGCACATTAGAGTTAAATTAGGAAACAAGTCCTATGTGACTCTCAAGTGTATAGAACTGATCTACACAAAAAAACTTGGGGCTATAATGTAATTTATGGATGGCATCGTCACATATTCTGTGAAAAATAGGCCTGAAGAGCTCTGACTTTTAAATATCATCAGATTTAGTTCCACGTGAAGACTTTAGTGGTTTGCAGTGACCTTTTCTCAAAAATCCAGGCACACAGAGCTGAATACTACTGAATGCTACGTCTTTGTGCTCTTCGATTTTCAGAGTAGACCCAGCTATGAGAAGCCTTTTGCTTATTTCACAGAATAGACTAAACCTAAAGCTCCAATCTGGATTTCATGTATACAGTAGATTCTTCGAGAAGAGCAGTAAAAATGTTGTTCTCTCTAACTGGCTCAGGCAAGGGGAGTCCACGTGAAAGAGCCATGTTGTGCCAGAAACAGCAAGCCATTACACTTTTGCACACTTTTGGGGGTTTGTAGATAAGGGTGCATCCCGTTGCATCTGAACACATCCATCTCGGCTTCAACAAACCGTTGCTGCGCTCTATAACGGAACGCGTCCGTGCATGCGCTTCATTATAGTGCACCCCACGAGGTGACTGGGGGTTGGACAGTAGGGTCATTAACCAAAGCTTCAGCAGCTAACCCTTATAAAAGGAGGAAAGTGGAAGGTAATTTGAAATGGGGATAGATATCACACAGGTTTAGAAATCCTGAATATCAAACATTTTGCTTACCAACAAGCCAGTCATCTACAACAGCTCCCTGCGGCAAGCAATTGCCCACAGAGCAGTTTTGAAAAATATAGGAATCGTGTTCCTCGAAGCCAACGAGCAACAACATTTAGCAGATTTACAGGCTGCGTCACATATCAACTGAACATTAATGGAGAGATATCCCTTCCTATTCAAGTAGGCTACGCAAAGGCGTTGGTTGATGGAGCTTGAATGCGCACATGACTGCAATCTATTGCACCAATAGTATTGGGCAGGCCAGCCAGATTAGAAAAAGCCTATTTAATAGCCATTTGGCTGTGCAAGCTGTAAGGGAATCTAATATATTCTGGGGCTAGTCTAACAATAGACAGGCAGTATGCGGCTCATGGAGGGTTGGGAGATTCCGGAGCGGTCGCCAATCTCTCTTTGAAATGTGCCAGTGGCCAAAACTCCAAGCACTGTTGGATATGCGCTGGTGTGGCATTTGATCTCCTGGTTTGCCTTGTTAAACTTGGCTCCAATATGTTGCACAGCCGCATTAGAAGAGTTCTGAGGAATCAGAACCGGCTCACGAGCCACACAACATCCTCGGCAAAGAAGACAGCCCTGTCTCTGAAAATGCGCTCTCACCTGAGCTACCTTGCCAAATCTTCCAGTGCAAGTTCAGCCATTGCAATTTGGGACTGCAGCGTTTCAGCCCTTTAAATCGTTTCTCTATACAGAGTAAAACAGCATTGATTAATCATTGTTTAAAATAACATAAAACATTTTTTTTCTTTATGCTGTGTAATAATTTGAGGTAAAGGTAGACCCATGTTCAAAGCAGCCTATTTAATGACCGTGCATTTTCAGGATTCGAGGTAAAAGACGAACTGCAGTCTTTACACACACTTTACATAGACAGGTGTAAATTTCCTTTGGACGTACTAACAATTCGGACGTATGAATACTGAAGGTTTACGAACAAATCCGTTCCCAAATGGCTTCATAAATGAGGCCCAATGAATGAATGAAATTAATTAGTTGGATGATTTTGATGCTACAGGTTGTGGAACTTTACTCCAATTCTGACTCCCTCTGATGTGTTTTTTTGTGTGATTCATGGTAATAAGGACATTAGCTTCCTCTTGTGGTGAGATCTCAGGCTCAAACCCACACCATAATAGACACCTGGGCTACCGATTGTGCAGAAACAAAACCATACCAAATCTCAATTGGGGCAAAGGACAGTATTTCTGCCGGAGGCTCTAGTTTACAGGTTGTGTGCACTCCCGTGTAGCAATTTGTTTCATAAAATGTATTACTGCTGTTATTAATCAACAATCTGACTTTTACATTAGTTTATTTAGTTCTTAGTTTTGTAGAGCTCTGCTGCATTACTTCAGTAATGACAGTGCTGGAGTTTGTTTCCTTGCCCTCACAGCATGTTGCGAACATCTCTTGTTTAAATTGTTTCCACTGTTGTCCACAAGCTTGGCTGAGAGATAGCATAGCCCCACATTAGGCATGTTAACCAAGCTCTGTGGGTTTATGTAGCTGCTAAATTAAGCTCTATTGTTTGTCATTTAAGCAAGTGCATGTTCCTAATCCCGCATAGACTGGACATTGTTTCCCATTCTCTGGAAGAGGAGGTTACATTCTTGTCAAAGTTTCTATAGCCACAGGGTAAGGAGCAGAGAAGACGTCTCTTTGTCCCAAGCTCCTCCTCTTGATGAATTGGCCTGTCATTGCAGTAGTTGCTGTTTGCTGTAAAGTTAGAGAATTGTTACTAAGGGCATTAAGCGAGAGAGCAAAACCTACTTCCTTGTGGCAATGGTGGAACGCATCACATACAGTATTAGTCATTTAACTCAAAGTCCCTCTTGTTACCACAATATTCAATGTTTTCTGTGGTGTAAAGGAATTAAACAACCTGAAAAATAAGTGTATGGCTGAAAAGTATCTCCACTTATGCCTACCACACTAAATTATAAAAGCCATGATTTTGGAATTGCAGGCTAATTTTAAAGGGCTCCTTGATACTTCCAGGTCAGAGGCTGGATCAGTGATTGCTTAAAGTATGATCTTGTCACCCTTTGTCACTTAGGGTTAGAGGATTAGCAAACCGAGCTCTCTTAATAAAGTCATTGAGCCATCCTGGGACTTCTGATAAAGTTACACTAGTGTCGTAAGAAAATCTGTATGATCTTGTAGTGTGAGATGGCAGCACTCAGATGGAAAGGAAAAACTGGGCAAACACTTTACAGTGGTCATATTCTAGTGCATACATCTGTGTATTACTCTATGGAAAAGTATTGTAATACTGTGTTGGTCCTTCATGAAAATCTCTCCAATGCATGATGGACTTACAAGTGTGTAACAACACATTGTAAGTACATAGTGTACAAACAGAAAGTAATTACTAAAATAATTGCTTACAAGAAAAATTCCAGCACCTTACATAAATGCTGAGTGATGTACCATCATTTACTGCTGTTTTCTTTACTTACATTATGTTATTTTGTGTTGTGTTGTTGAGCACCAAGGTGATAGGTTCAAATATATGGGGTGATATGTATAATTTATCAGCAGAGAACAAACTGGAAGTGTTTTCATATAATTGTATCTCCTGGGTTAACATGGTATTGGGCAGAAGTGTGCCTAAAATAATTCATGGTCACATCATCTTCAAAAACCAAGGTAATTATTGAGTTGCTGCTTGCATCCTACATAATTTAGTTTAGTTTTATTGGATTGTGAATAAACAGTGTACATACAAAACAACGTCACGTCATTCTTGGCCCTACCCATACGAAATGCGTTCTGAGGCCCATGTGTAGCCAGCTGTAGCCGACCAATCGGTAGGGCTGAGGAGGCTGACCGAGAAACGGGCCCAGCCACCTGAAAGACAAGCTGGCAGGCCTTGCTCCCCACTGGACCAGCCGTCCGAGAATAGAAGGGAGTTCCCTCACCCCTGTAACTCCCGGACGAGAGCCCACCGCCCCTCACACTCGAGCCCTTATGGCAGGGGTCCTCAATCATGGTCTCATTAACTACCAGGGAGGACCAAAAGTTTGCAGGACACCGGCCCTCGAGGACCAGGATTGAGGACCCCTGCCTTACGGCCATTGGAGAGGGGTCTCCGAGAGAAACAGCTATCCCGCCGCTTCTGTGTTCCTCTTACATTGGGAACAGACAGAGAGTTGGCAGTACTTCTCGTCCCCCCCACTGTCCTCGTAGGCAGTAGGGCGGGTTCATGTCAGCGAGCCCACCACTCTCTACATTTTGGCTCTCGAGGATGCTGGAAAGGGGATTTAAGGACAAACAGCTGTCCAGCCACGCGTGTGTCTCCCTGAGCATGTGATTGCAAATTGCCAGTGTGCTGATGCAACTAAAAAGAGCCGAAAAGAGCCCCGCTAGAGGGCTAAGCCTGTGCGAAATAGAACAAGAAAGATGTGATGTTGGAAAAGAAGGAAAAGGTGATGATGTTTGATGGTGATGAAATTCCATTATGATTTTGCAGGGATCAGGTTTGGAACTGATCCACTTGAACTGACACAGATAAACACAACTCACTTAAATATAAAAGTTTGGTACAAAAGTTCAGACCACCATTATATTAATTCACAAATTCAATTTCCCATTCATTGTAGTTGAAATAGCTCCAGGATGTATATTTTCATAACAAGCCTCAGTTCTATAATAATGTGAACTCTTAATGTTTGTGGTATTCCCTTGTAAATCTGTAAATGAGTAATGCCACACATTTTAGTCCTCTTATAAATATGATCATTCAACCCAAGTTTTTACTAAGATTTTATTGATATCACTGTTCATAGGTGCAGTGCGAAAAACCCATTATGTTTTCAACAGGGTTGCTTTCATTTGTACACTAAGGAAACCAATTGCAAGGCCTATTTGACCTGTACTCACATCAGATGAACTCTCAATATTTCTATAGGACGTTTGACCACTCTGATAAAACGTAACCTTGTCATTAGTCAGTTGTCTTAAACTAATGTGTATGTTAGTTTAGGAGTCAGTCACAAGTTATGAAGCTCACATGCTTGGTGACCCCCTGAAGACCCAGTGGCACCAAACGTCTTTGGGCCAAGTTTTTTTCATTGTGTGAAGGAACAATGTTCATGCCTTTTTTTTTTGCGACAAGAAAACATAATGAACTTGGAAGTGAGTGCCTGAAGAAAGGATGTCTCATCAACTGACCAACAAACCTCCAACCATTTAAAATGGAAGTTTACTGTAATGTAGATATGAATGGTTAACTGCTATGTTAAGTAGCTAACCAGTTAGTAAGTAAGTAAGTAAGTAAGTAAGTAAGTAAGTAAAACTTTATTTGTATAGTACCCTTCACAACACGAATGTACAAAGTGCTTCACAACCAATAAATAGATAAGATGATAAAATAAAGAAAAGTAAAACATATACGATTTAAAATCAACCACAAAAACACATACAGGAAGCAACATTGAAAGGACCAGACAATTGATTGGTCTATAGCCGTCCAAACGCCTGCCTGAACAGATAGTAAGTTCAGTTAGTTCAGTGGCATGAATGGATCTGTTTCTTTTCACGGGTCAAGGAGTGATGACTATCTCTCGAAATGTTATTAGTCCTTAAGGCAGAAGTCTAAAATGACCCGTGTGCTCTCCTGGAAGGTGATAAACCTCTGTCTCACAAAGAGTCAATGAATAAAGCCAGAGCTAGAGTTGCTGTAGGGAGCAGAGAAATACAGCTCCTCTTAATGGCTGCCTCTTAACCCAGAGATTTGGCTGAAGGAAAAGGCCACAGTGTGGAGGGGAGACAAAGAAACACTCTACTATGAGAGCACAAAGAATGCTTTATCTGGGTTATTGATGAAGGTTCTATCAAGCCAAGGGGCACTTCCCCTGCGTTTGTGTTCACCTCTCCATCTCCTAGTCAGTTTCCAATGATCCAAACAAAGACACCATGCTCTGTATTCTAGCGGTGCTACACGAGTTGGTTGGCAGATACGTAACTTGTTGCACGAGTCTCGCTCCCTTCTGGGGGTAGTTGGCTCTTCAACTATATGAAAGAATCTTAAAATAAGCTTTCATTGCAATGCATTTACTTTTGCTATTTTGTGTGCTCATCTGCTTGTATTAGCAGATTTACAACATCACACTTTTTGTCTTTTCATTAGTTGTGCTTAAGCATTCATTGGCAAAATGTAAGAGTAAATACATAACTGATGCTTCAGTATCTCCAGGAGCAAAACATGCTATATACTCTCATATGGATCCTAAATGTGCAATACTATGGTAATATGCTTAACAATTTAATCGCTGAACCCAAATTGGAAAATAATTTGGTGTGATATCGATTTTATCAGTCTTTGTAGAATATTACCTAAAAACATAAAAACTACAGTTTTTAGGTGTGGCTGGCACAAAGGGCATACAGCTTATCAAACATGTTGAGAGACTTGGAACAAACAAATCATTATGATTAAAAATATTTAATTATTTTAGAGTATTGGGATACCTTTTTAACATCTGTTTTGGATAACTTAGAGCCAAAAGGGATTTCACTCTCTTTCACTCTTAAATGCAGGCTTTATTGAAAAGTGATTTGAGTATATACATTCCATCCCATACTCATATACTCAAAATTATATTAGCATGCACTTCAGAACATTCATCATGGGCATATTCGATAAGAAGTTCACTGAAGACTTTAACAGTAAACCTTTTGTATTCGTAGATAGACACACGTGATGCACTGTGCTTGAAAATATTTAACTGTAGATCTGAAACGACTGGACAAACACTTTGGTATGCACATTTCTGTTAAATATATATTCTCTTGCCTAGAAAAGAGGGATTCCTTCAAGAACTTTGATGAGTCATATCCTCAAAGGAATGCTTTGACATTTAGAATTTGAGTCTACTATTTTAAGATCTATATATTTATCATTTATAAAACATTTTAGGACATTTTGATGTAAAACTAATCGATTTTTCAAGGCAGAGGCACCAGCAAATGGTAAACATTCTGGTATAATAGGATCATACAGTAAGAATGTACGTGGTGCTGAAATTACCTACAATTTATCTGTTAATCTGAGTTGGCAGGGTGGATAAGTGGTGAGAGAGCCCAACCCATCACCCAAATTCCACAGGTTTGATCCCTGCAACAGCCAATGTGTCCATCAACAGCTATGTGTCTTGTCAAAGTGTCCTTCAGCAAGACACTGAACCCCCACATGCTCACTCATTGGAAGTCACTCTGGAAAAGACTGTCATCTAAATGCCTGAAATGAAATGTAAAGACTTCTCTCCCTTCTAACAAGAGAGTGCATTCTCTATGGTCTTTTATTTTATTCACATATTATTCCTAAATGCGATAACATGCTCACACTAAGAAAGCACAACAAAGGATGTTTCTGCTGCAGTACCTGGAAAAGCTCCATGTTTCTTAACCAGTCCTGTTCCAGCAGTTATTACATTTTCATTTCACTGACCGTTAGAATCGCTTATGCAAGGGACAAATGACCAAGAAACCAGCAATAAGACAAGTTTAGCGTAGCACTGCGTCCACCACAACTTCAGTGTGTTTTCCACTTGGGTGCAAGAGCTACTGCATCAAGGACCTGAACCATGCCAGAATTAGGACGTAGGCAGGACAGATAGTTGCCAATGGTGCCCTACTTGTTCCACAGACTCTCAAGTAGTACAGCAAATTAAAGGTCCATGGTTGCGGGGGTATGGAGAAAACGTGGTACTGGTATGTGTGCATATGGCACATATAACAAACAGCAAACAATGTATGAGAAATAGCTTCACAACACAAATCTTCATAGCTAAACCCCCCCAAAATTGAATTTTCTGGCTCAATAAATTAACACACTGTTCCACTGCTATTTCACAAATGACAGGCGTATTACCTGAACAAACATTTGCTATATAACTGTTAAGAAGCTCTTGTTCATGCAGCTACCTAGCTTGCTACCAGTCTCTCTTTTGATGCCAAAAGTTATGAACAAGAAAATAAAAGATTTATCCCTTGAAAACAACCTTGGATAATATTGCCTTTTCCACCTTTTACCACTTGATTCTGAATGGAGATATAAAACTAAGTGACATCTCAGTTTTGGAAGCGGGATCAACTCCCCTCTCTCTTCTGCTTTCTCTTCTGTTTCCTGTAACCCTCAAGATTGAAAATACTTTCCCTCTGGAATCAAGCCATTAACCTAATTTCCCCCTGTAAATTTGACTGCGCAACAATTGAGGGTTAATCATAATTAACCGTTCAAAATGCAAGTCCAAAAAATAGGTGGGGGTTGGTAAACACCCCGTACATTTGGATTTTCATATGGCTGGTTTGTAAAGAAACAGTGGTGTCAATTGTATCCATGGTGCTCAGAACAAATAATGTTTTATACTAGATGAGCAGAACTAAAGATTAAACGTTAGTTAGCCTTAAGCAAGTTTTAGTTCGTAGACTACTGGCAAACCAGTAGAAAGAGTTCTTTGTGAGACAGAGGTGGTGACGTCAAATGAACTCTATAAAGACATAAATTCATAGTTTAGCTGGAACAACACAACAGTGGGAGGATGAGTCTCTGTCCTCCTCCTATCACTTAACTTGCATAACTAATGAGCCTTAAGCCCTTGATAAATAAAGCGAGACTAGTGACTCCTCTCTTATTTGCACATGCTAGCTTGTTGTCCACTCTGTAGACTAACCAGACAAAGGGATTATTTTCTGCATGTAGATTATTTTTTACCAATTACTATACACTGAAAATGTTGGAGATGCTTGAATACAGCCATTATCAGGTGAGATGAATCTCCTATATTTTATTTTCTTAAATTGTATTCCCAATAACAACCATGGACAGACATTTGGATTGAAATAGAGCTGAATATTAAGATGAGCTTTTTTTCTCTTGTGGTTGCATTGGTATTAATCTATATACTGTTATTTACTGCATCACTATCCCTCCTGGACCATTATCTAGGCTCAGATTAAACACTCAATCTGCAACTATTACAAGGATGATGCTCATGCGGGAAATAAAGCAGTAACATAGAAATACGAATGGACACAAAATCGTATTTCTATCGCTGCGTGAACTTTAACTGGCCATAGCTCACGTGGCACAGCCGCACTGCTCCACAGCATCCCTTGCGAGTTTGAGTTTAAAGTAAACATAAACTCAACTTGTGGTGTGGTGAGCGGTGCTGTCGTCAAAATCTGGACTGCACCTTTAAGATAGGTCCTTTTTCCCCCTCATCATTTTATTCAAGGTGAGATAGTGGTGTTTAAAACATAATAAAAATGACACATCCACTACAACAAGCCTGCCATCAGGGTTGGGAAAGTTGCTTTCAAAATGGTATATTCCAGACTACTGATTTTCTGCTTAAAATTCAAATTAGTAACATAGTCTACTGGATTACTACAATACAGTAGCTTTATTCCTTTTAATAACACATTGCCTTCAAAATATATAGAACATGAAGCTAAATGGACAATTTCTTTCAATTTACAGGCTTTAATGTACTAGAATTATATTGTTATCATCTACAGAATTAAGCATTATTTCAGCATGTGTAAAATTATGCTAGAGTCTATGATCTCAAAATCTAAATGCCTCTTTTCTTAAATGTTTTCTTTAATTATTGTTCAACAGATCATGACCTATTTCTCAAAAGGATCTGTTATTTGATTATAGTTTTTTTTTCTGTTATGTGATCAGATTACTGTAAACCTGTTGCATGTAATCCATTATTCCCCTGTCTACAATACAAAAAGCATATACTCAACTATATCATATACTAGACTGTATCTAAGAGTGGATATAAGATCATGGATTATAATGCATCCATCAGAGCTGAAAACATTTTGGTTCATCTTTGCTTAATTTCCCTCTCGCTCATGTAGGTGCCGTCCCACCTGGAGAACCCCACTAAGTACCACATCCAGCAGGCTCAGCGGCAACAGGTGAGGCAGTACCTGTCCACCACCCTGGGGGGGAAAGCGGGTAGCCAATGCCCCAGCCAGCCCCCGGAGCACGGTATGCCCCCCGGCCCGGGCAGCAGCGCCCCAAACAGCCCCATGGCTCTGCTCACCCTCAGCTCCAACTGTGAGAAAGAGGTACAGCAGGCCTGCTGAGTACCAAACACTCAGGGGTTTTGATTTGATTACATTAGGGGCAACTCGTGTAAACCTTGATAAATTGTGATCAACATTTAGTGGTATGTTAGACATGAAATTAAATGCTATGCGTTTTGTGTTACAGATGGATGACGTCATTGATGACATTATTAGCTTGGAATCAAGTTACAATGAAGATATTCTCGGACTTATGGACCCAGGACTCCAAATTACAAACACGGTAATTTGCCAAGACACTCGAATTTGTACATATCTCTTTGTACTAAAGACTTTACGGATGCATTTAAAGTACATATATGTTTATATATAATTATATTACTTTTTATACCCATGTATTTGAGTTGAATTCAAATTCAAGACACAATTCTTCTTTTTACCACACATTGCTACAACACTTATTAATTGGTTTCTCTACTCTATAGCTCCCTGTGTCTGGTAACCTTCTCGACATGTATGGCAACCAAGGACTTCCACCTCCGGGCCTCGCTATAAGCAACTCCTGTGCTTCCAGTCTACCCAGCATTAAAAGGGAATACACAGGTAATCTATTGAGAAAGATATTTTCACGCATACTTAGTATTATAATTTTATTGTTGGTTTTAGAATACTTAAGTGCCATTTGGCTGGGGTTTCCACATATACGATGTATATACGACAATACGATGAGCGCTGTACATTCAGACAATGACAGGAAAGCATTTGAAAGTCAATTTAGTACACCTTTTCTGTGATTGATATATTTCCTGATGCTATCTTGATGCAGTAAACCCCACCCATCTGGTACTGTCAATATTGTGTGCAATTTTGTAATGCACAAGATAGTATTAAATGAATTATTTGCCAAATAGTTACTCCAGCTCCTGACATGATGCACGTACTGGACAAGCCTGGATCCTGTGGCCAGTATGAAAACTATCAAAGGCCAGAGGGCTTTCCAGTAGGTAAGCAAAGCAAATTGAAAGCTGTTTTCAAGCTGATATTCAGAAATTGTATGTGAAGTATTTTGTGTATGATGAAAAAATCGCACACAATATGAATTAATAGTAATTATAATAATTGAGAAGCTATTTGGGATTTCCTAATGCAATCCACAGAATATATAACTGCTTTCCTATTCGCTGTGTTTTTGGAACATAACATGGTAAAATGACAGATTGTCACACCAACGTATACAATTTATTTTCATGTAATTGTATACATTTTATAGACTTTTTGAGTGCATTATTACCCATTTAATCAAATTTGTCACATTTTCTTGAAACATTGACATGCAAGTTGCACTTGTCTTCACAGAGTCTGAAGTTCGAGCCCTTGCTAAAGAGAGGCAAAAGAAGGACAACCACAACCTAAGTGAGTCTCTAGAAATATGCTTTTTATAACGTATCCTCCTAGCGGGTGGCATTGATGTTTATTAATATATTTCTTTGGCAAGATACCTGTGGGACCAGACTGTAGGTCAGCAGCCCCCATTGGTTAAGGTTGACAAGCCAGCTTTCCCTGTATCAGTTCAAATTCCCATGTTTATGGCAGTAATGTCGAATGAAAAGAGATAAACATGTTTTAATTATTGCTGGAACAGTTATATAGCTTTTAGCTTATTGACGATTTTACATTTTGGGATTCCTTCTATCAAACACTGAAATAGAATTGATTGCCTGAGGGAATAGTGTTTTGCTGGTTCCCTCTGTAGTGATTGTCTGCGTGTGCATTGTTATTTGACATTTTCACCCTCTCTTTCTTTAAGCATTATTAAAGCTCTTTTTAAAAATTCATTTTTTGTCATACACATATATTTGTGGTCTTGCATTTTACACCACCTGAAGCCAGAAATTTGCAACATTAAGGGCAGGTAAATTCAAAAAGTCCATCTGTCCATTTGTAAAATTTTTATTTATTTTATCACTTCTTCTCAAAGACTGTGATTTATCAGGCTGCTAATACTTACATTCTATTTTATATTTGACATTTTTTAGTTGAACGAAGGCGGCGGTTCAATATCAACGATCGCATCAAGGAACTGGGAACCTTGATTCCTAAGTCAAATGATCCGTAAGTATTCTGTTATGTATGTATGTATGAATGTATCCATCTATCTGTCTGCCTATATATCTATCTATTTATTGAATCATTCATTCATTCACTCATCTATTCATTAATTCATTCATTGACTCTGTTTTTTACATTTTCCTCATTTGCTCTGAGGGGCCGTTAAGAATCCTGTGCTGTCATGGTCAGCTGCTCAGCTGACTCTGACTAGACTTTTGTACCCTGTATACCCTAGGGACATGCGCTGGAATAAGGGCACCATTCTGAAAGCCTCAGTGGACTACATCAGGAAGCTGCAGCGGGAGCAGCAGAGGGCCAAGGAGCTGGATTGCAGACAGAGGAGGCTGGAGCATGCTAACCGCCACCTGATGCTTCGTATACAGGTGGGTCACTCTAAGTTGGCAAGAGAGATCAGGCAAGAGAGCAACCCCAGCAACCCCTTCACAGTAGCTGTTGATATAGAGGCTTTGCTGTTGCGTCAAATCTCCCAGCAACCACATCTAGCACCATCATGGAGGTCCAGTGGAGAAATTACTGTGCACAAATAATGGCTAAATATAGGCCTATGACAACCAGGCAAGGAAAAGAGAGATAACTGAAAAGATGATTGTGGTGTGGGTGTAGGTAAATTCAGTAATTATAGTTACAGTTACAAGTAAAAGGGAATGGTCCAAAGAGGCAGATTTGTTTCCAAATTAAAGTTACTGTGACACAGTAAACTGTCTTGTCTTAAAGAAAAAAAATCCAACCTTGTATACTATTATAGTATACCTTATTTATTATTATTATTTTATTAAGTGTTGTCATTTACTGTTTTGGTGGCCCTCTTTCCCTCAAACTGCCTCGTCTACTTCTACTTCAGTTAGCTTTCCCACAGAATGTGCCTGAACAGCTGTGGGTTAGGACATGGATGTATTATGGATGAGGTATAGAAAAATGGCAGCCCATTCATTCCAACGAAAGCTGCTCACCCAGTGCATACTGGCGCATACGCCGAAAAGGTTTCTACGACTGCTACTTCCGGAGCCCAAAATACATGCGCAGGAATTATACTTCAGCGAATATACACGTAAACATCTCTGCGGATCTATGCAGAGAGGGGTGTTATGGGTAACCATAGGTTGCAGAGGCTCGCAGAGGAGCCGATGCGCACTCCTCCCAAATTTCAACAACGCGTTGTGCGGTCCTGCGCGTAAAGCAAGCTGATTGGTTGAATTGTGGTAATTGTTGTTTTCTGTACATTGTGGTTTACTAAATGTGACACTGCCTCCCAGTGGATACGTTAAGTATTAAACAAAACAGCCAGGTAAATGTCTCCGAACGACACCCGTTTACGTGCAGACGGAGAAGCATGTTCCAGCCTTTAGGATCTTTCTTTGGCTCCGCCTGGCCCACATGAACGAGCCTAGTCCAGGGATGTATTGGTTCACAGTGCACAGAATTTGGGCTTGTTTTTCTGAAAGTCACTTGAAAATATTGGCAGCAGCCAAATTGGAACATATGGGTACTTTTTACGGTCTATGGTATACACACACACTAGCTGCAGCTGTGTTGGTTACCGCAGAGGAGTGGGTCGTGCTGGTGTCATGCTGGGGTCATGCTGGTGGCCATTTATAGTGGCACGCTTCTGTGGGTTGCAATAAACAATTTGCTTTGGCCATCCTGCACAGGTGGCTATTGAAATCAGTGTGGCGAGCTTAGCTTTAAGCTAGTTTTCACTTGTTTCAATGTTAAAAGTCACACTGAAATGAAACAACTTTTTTGCCTTCTTAGCTCATTCTAATGATCATACCATACACCTATTTGACAATTTATGCCAAAAAATTACAAATTTGTTATTTTATTGTATTTTAATATCAAAATCTCATTACTTTTTCTTCCTTGAAAACAAAAAATCTTTAGTGGTGACTTCATCGTGTACCAGGAGGCGTACATAAAAATTCCAACCAATAAAACCATCACACATTTTTTAACAATCCCGCCCCTCTGCCCCTCCCATCAAATAAAACTGCTTTTCTGATATCCCATTGGTTTAAACTTATGTCCCGCCCCAATATCCTGTTTCAACAGGAAATACATCACATTAAGGAAGCAATATGTTCTCAAAATGCGGTTTCATTGTGACTTAAAGTGTGGCAAGTCTCATGTTAACATTAACATTGGTTGTTTTTACCTCCGCCAATGGAGTTTGTCTGTCTGTCTGTCTGTCTGTCTGTCTTTCTGTCTGTCTGTCTGTCTGTCTGTCTGTCTGTCCTTTAGCAGGATATCTCAAAAAGTTATGAACAGATTTGCACAAAACTTTGTAGAAAAGTAGATCATGGGCCAACCTAGAACTGATAGGTTCGCCCCCTTTTGGTCAGTGGGCGTGGAAAGTTAATCAGTTCTAAGGTGGCCCATGATCTACTTTTCTACAAAGTTTCGTGCAAATCCGTTCATAACTTTTTGAGATATCCTGTGGCCAATCACAAAGAGGCGCATAACTTCCAAATCACGTAACATCACAAAACTTTATAGAAAGGTTGGTCATGGGCCAAGGAAGAACAGATTAACTCTGGCCAAAAGGGGCGTGGCAGTGGGTGTGGCTTAGGCGCCTAACTTCCGAACGGATTCACGTAACATCACGAAACTTTGTTGGTTGATATAGAATTGTTCAGTCTTGCCATTCATTATTGTCATTCGAATCAGGCCATCATTTCCCGTATTTTACTCTCATTCGGCCGTATACTGTAAATACAGAAAAAAACATATTTTATACACCTATATTTTACACCTATGCTTTATAGATGGCTTCTTTGGCGGAAGTCTGCACTCTACTGAGCGCATTTTCTAGTTCTAAATTAGCCTGCTGGCTAGTTAGCTAGCTAACAAGTTGACATTATCTAAACAAAAGACCGTTCAGATGTATCAGTGAGGAGATCAGTCTGTGGTCAAAAACAGCACAGAAATGAACAATTTCTATTTAATTCTGTTGAGACGGCCAAGTCATACGTTTAGAAATGCAGTCAGCTATTCTCAGCCATTGTTGCCCAAGAGCTGAGGACCGCCAATATGGCCGCCAGAGGGTATGTTACGTCACCTGAAAGACCTCTATTGTGACGTTTTTTAAAGCTACAATAGGCAACTTGACACAGCATACCATACATACCTTACAGCATACCAAAGAACATGCGGTCTTTCCGTTATTCAATATCTTGAAAGATTATAGTTGGTGTTCTGCTGATTCTACTCATAAATTACATTAGTGATCACCTTCCTGTTTTTGCAATTTTTCAAAACTTCTTCAATACAAAAAATGAAAATAAGACCAACACTTCTATGAGGATTAGACATAGAACACCAGAAACCATCGCTGCCCTTAAGGTGGACGAATCTCTCTGCTTTCCCAGTTCAAAAAAATTCTAGAAAAACTATTTGTACTCAGGCTTGATAACTTCATAGAAAAACACAATATTTTAACTGATCATCAGTACGGCTTCAGAGCGAATAGGTCCACCACAATGGCAGTAATGAAAATGGTAGAGGATATTTCTAATGCAATGGACAAAAATGAACATACTGTAGGGGTGTTCATTGACTTAAAAAAAGCATTTGATACCATTGATCATGGTTTATTAATGAATAAGCTAGAGAGATATGGTATCAGAGGGATAGCCTATACATGGCTAAAAAGTTACCTTCATGAGAGATTCCAATATGTGCAAATAAATAATGTCAAATCCGACCCCCAGAAGGTCACTTGTGGGGTTCCACAGGGTTCTGTGCTGGGCCCAATACTGTTTATTCTATATATAAATGATACATGTAAAGTGTCAAATTTGTTAAAATTTGTTTTATTTGCTGATGACACACATTTATATTGCTCAGGGAGAAGTTTGGAACAGCTTCTGAGGACAGTTGAAAAGGAACTGAAAGTTTTAAAACTGTGGTTTGATATCAACAAGTTGTCATTAAACTTAAAGGCCCTATATGTAAGTTGGTACTCTTACTGACAGTGTATGACAGTGGCCGTTAGGGGAACTGCAGTCAGTCTCTTAAAGGAATTGGCCGGTCTGCTAAGACCCCAGGTTAATTGTTGACATGGTCTATG
>OMLI01084589.1:0-10577 GCA_900302605.1 Rondeletia loricata
AAGCCCAGGTTGGTTTGATAGCGGCCTTCAGCTCGTCTGTATTGTTTGGTCTGGTGTCTCTCATCTTCCTCTTGACAATACCCCATAGATTCTCTATGGGTTCAGGTCAGGCGTGTTGGCTGGCCAGTCAAGCACAGTAATACCATGGTCAGCAAACCAGTTACTAGTAGTTTTGGCACTGTGGGCAGGTGCCAAGTCCTGCTGGAAAAGGAAATCAGCATCTCCATACAGCTTGTCAGCAGACGGAAGCATGAAGTGCTCTAAAGTCTCCTGGTAGACGGCTGCGTTGACTCTGGGCTTGATAAAACACAGTGGACCAACACCAGCAGATGACATGGCACCCCAAATCATCACTGACTGTGGAAACTTCACACTGGACTTCAAGCAACTTGGATTCTGTGCCTCTCCACTCTTCCTCCAGACTCTGGGACCTTGATTTCCAAATGAAATGCAAAATGTACTTTCATCTGAAAAGAGGACTTTGGACCACTGAGCAACGGTCCAGTTCTTCTTCTCTGGTTGCAAAAGGAGCAAAAGTTCGACATTTCTGTATTATAAATCCTTTTTTTGATTGGTCTTATGTAATATTGTAATATTTTGAGATACTGGATTTCTGATTTTCATGAGCTGTAAGCCGTAATCATCAAGATTAAAACAAAAAAGGCTTGAAATATTTCACTTTCTGTGTAATGAATCTAGAATATATGATCGTTTCACTTTTTGAATTAAATTACGGGGGGAAATGAACTTTTCCATGATATTCAAATTTTTTGAGATGCACCTGTATATATGAGATTTGGAGGAAGCATCAGATTTGGTGGATTAGTGTCCCTGGTTATTGTGTCCTCAATTGACTATAATCACTGTAATCATGCCAATTGAGGTTATTAACACTGAGCCGCGTTCGTTCCACTCCCTTCCTCCTTCATCAGTAATGGTTGCTGCCTGGCGCCTGTCTAGGAGCTAAATTGAAACATAAACCGCTGAGTAATAATAATAATTATCTTGGAAGATGTAGTTAATGCTCCACCCATGTTATTTGGGAGCATACACGTGTGTCTTTCATGTTTCATGTATATTGATGTGTAACCAACCCCTGTGGTGCACAGGGCCTTTTTTATTGGCAGTTGTTTGCAGGGTTGGGGCCATTCATGAATTGAATTGAGAATGCATGGTCAATTCCAATTTCCTGGAGTTGAAGTTGGAATTGCACCCAGCTCTAAGGAAACAGAATTGGAATTGAATTGGAATGACAGGAAACGGAATTGAATTCCATGAAATTCCATTTCCAACAGAGGTTGTCTTGACTTGCTAAACATTATAAATCAAACATTATGAATCAAATAAAAGACAGTTAAACAAATAAATTACATTCAATCATAATGCATGTATTACATGTTATGCACCTGAAAGGTACCTTTAACACTTTATGATATTCAGTATTGATAATCTCAGATAACTGGTAAGAAAAAACAAAAAAACATGGAATTTCACAGAATTTCATTGAATTAAATTAAACTTCCTGAAATTCCAGTTCAGTTTCCTGTAGGTTTTTTTTGGAAATTGATGAGTTCATTCATGAATTGACCCCAACCCTGGTTGTCTGACAGAACATAAACCTTTTTGTTTTTGTTTGGTGTAGCTGCACTGTTTGTGCATTATCATCCAAAGAAAGCCTTGTGAATATCTACAGAAGCATGGAATTGCACATCAAATATCTAAATATGAACGGCTATGAAATGCATTTCGTTGCATAGTCTGTTTTATGGACATTTGCTTTTGGGTGTAGTTGCTCTGATAAAGCAAACCAAATAGGCCTTGATTGCTCTTTCTATGCCATGACAGTAATACCACCTTTGAAAAGTGATACTGGACCAGTGGTATCTAAACAGTATTGTGTGTTCCAGTTGATTTGAGTGTCGTGAATGGTTTTGGTTCTGGACGATGGGAAATGTGTAAAGTTTACTCTGATCCTGGAAATCATGACATGGGCACATTTGATGAGGAGAGAGGCCAGAAAGTAAGAACCGTGTGTATCTCAATTCTGGCAACTGTAGCCAGAACAAAACATAGTGGGACAGGGTGAGAGAAGAGAGGAAGAGAGAGAGAGATATATATTTGGGTGACACATTTTTCTTTCTTGTGCGATAAGGTGAGAGAAGAGCGTAAGAGAGAGAGAGGTGTATACTTGAGTGACTCAACCAAGTCCATACCTGTCTCATTCTCATAGCCTATGTGACATGATCCAGCTTGCGTATAGGCACTCCCTAATTTGTGCAATGACATTAGCGTGGTGTTGGCATGTCTGCCTGGTGTTGTGTTGCATAAAAGTGTAATGTTGGTCTTTAACCAGCAACACAATCCCTCATTTTGTGTCTTCTCTTCTAACTAATAGCGCTCATCACATTAACCACATCGCTGTCTCTGTCTTTCTTCAGCGGATTGTGGTTTGTAGGCCTTTGACTTGGATTCTGGTCTTTGCAGTTACACTTCAACAAACTTTCTTTGGCATTCACTCAAAAGATCAATGTGCAAAACAGTAGAGACTTTATTCTCATAGTAAAGTTGAAGTCATTTTAATCCAGCTGCCGCCTTCCAACTCCGTTCCTTGTCCGGACTTCAGAAAGGAAGTCAAAGAAATAGTGTGTGGGCTAACTTCTGCTTTTGCTTCTCCTTACTTCAACCAAAGTGTTGCATCCATCCCCAAACAGGAACATCTACACAATTCTAAGTATTCACACTTCCTATTTCAGCCAACTTCTCCAACTCATGAACTAGCCAACAAACCTCCAGGGTACGTTTATCTAATCTACCAGCCACTTTGGCAGGTAACCAACCATTGTTCAGAGGTCTGTTTCACCCTTTTCCATTGTAAAAATCATATTTGGCAGGTAAAATAGCAAAACGGTCTGGTAAATGTTGGAATCCATCACCCACTGTGACCGGTCGACGAAAAACCTGATTTCCTGATTCTCTCCCAGTCCTACGATCTGTACCCTCGGCCAAGTCTCTCCATACCTACTCTTCTTTGCTTTATATTTTTAACCGATCCTTTTCCCTTTCGCCTTACCACCCTTCTCCTCCTCTGCTCTCCATGCAGCATGCTCCGATTCCAGGCGGCACCAGGGCAGTTTGGGCCAGAGATCCGGGAGCCGGGCCTCAGGGTGTGGAGGGTGGAGAAGATGAAGGCGGTGCTGTTGGATCCCTCGGAGGTGGGAGCCTTCTTCAACGGAGACTCCTACCTGGTGCTGGAAAACCGCGGTCAACTGGGGGCCGACCTGCACATGTGGATAGGTGAGAGACTGGAGCCACATCTATGTTATGTATTGTACATATGAGGGGTTTCATTACAAAATGCTGTATATAATCTGATGTGAGAATTCCAGGAGTGAGAATTGCTATGAAAACCCCCAAAATAACAGCTAAAGGGAGAGATAGAAGGTTTTTTTTAGACCAATTAGAGAGAGAAGAGATAAGGGGATATCATTCATTGGGGAGAAGGTGATGAGGTTATTTGTGAAAAGCTGAGTTTGAGCCTCCGACAGGAGATGGGGAGCGACTCTGCTGTTCTGACTGGAGTAGGAAGGTCCTTCCATCCTTAGGGAGGCAGGAGGGATACGAGACCTTCAGACTTACTCCGTCGGCTTGACATCACTTGGAGAGAAGGGATGCATTAATCAATCTAGCCAAAGTGCTAGCCATCGTCCTGTGGACACTATGCACCTAATTATGGGCCTAAAGCTAATAGCCCTCCTGCTAATGACGATGACACATGAGACACAACGCTGACCCATTGCTTATTTGTGTGAGGAGAGAGGCTGGATGGAGAGGGAAGGGAGGCTGATGAGAGAGAGACAGAGACAGGGAGACACACAAGGGGGAAAGAACTCCCCAGGGAAAAAGGGATGGTCAGGTTTGGAGCAGGGCTCATTAAAAATGCAGGAGGACTGTTACAGTACTCAAGTGTGGCTGTTGTTTCCAGCATGTATCCGGTGCTTAGGTAACACTAAGCTGATTGTCACAGCTTGGAGAAGGCTCTCTCTCTGCTCAAGCATGCATCTCTCCGAACCCTCCCTCCTCCTCCTCCTCCACTCGTTTACAACCCATGACCCCAGTGTTGTCAATGTCTGTCTGTTGACCGACACAGAGCATCCCTTATGTCTTCATGACCCATCACGCCCGTCAGCGCCTCTTTGTTCCCCCACCGCGTCCCTTTTTTGACATCTGACCTTGCTGTTGCTACCTGTTCCTTTACCCTCTCTCCCTCTCTTTCTTCTTCTCTATCCTCCATTCTCTCTTCTCTTTCTTCTCTCTCTCTCCGTCTCTCCCTCCCTCTCTCTCCTTTTCGTTATCTGCTCTGTCTCTCTCTCTCCTTCACCACTACCATGAAAGGAGTCGCTGCCCTGAAAAACGTGACATACCAAGTGTGATCGGAATAACGCTTTCGTACTTTTTAACTGACATTTTGTTCTTTCTTCTCTGGCGTTCTTAATTCTTTCTGTTTCTCTCTCTGGCAGGCGAGAAGTCGTCTCGGGATGAGCAGGTGGCGTGTGCCATGCTGGCCACCCAGCTGGACAACTTCCTGGGTGGTGACCCCATTCAGCACCGGCAGGTCCAGGGCTACGAGTCCCCGGAGTTCATGAACCTCTTCCCCAGAGGGGTCAGCTATAAGGTGGGGACCAGCCAAGAAGGATAGCCTTAATTCTGGAGGTTGTTTGAACCAATGAAATGTTTGGATGACTGAAAAGCTTAGAAACACCAGTGAAATTCATGATGACAATATCACTGTCATGTGAAAACCTTATAACTCCAATTTTGGTTTATTCCATGTTTTAACTTCAGTTGAAGAATTACATGATCCTCTATGGGTTTGAAAAATGTGTCAACCCTTTTGAACATATCACTCGTAATAATAGAGTATCTTTTTATTGTTAGAAAACAATAAAAAAAAAGTTTTACAGTATCCATGATATTATGATGCACTTGGCTTCCATGGGTGCCAAGGTAGGCTTGTTAAAAAGAAACGTGCACGTTAAAGCTGAAATGTCACACATTTCCTGGTCACACAAGTCAAGCACTTCTGTAACTGGTAGCTGAGAAGAAAAATGATATTGCCTTCAACTGACCATCCCCCTTTCCTCACAGGAGGGTGGTGTGGAGTCCGGCTTCAGGAGGGCCCAGGGTTCTGGGATGGTGCAAAGGTTGTACCAGATCAAAGGGAAGCGCAACATCCGTGCCAAGGAGGTGGAGCTGTCCTGGGAGAGCTTCAACAAGGGAGACTGCTTCATCCTCGACCTTGGCGAGGTGAGGGAAAACACTCTCCAAATCCAGCTCTAAGGCGACAGTTACTCTTGTCATTTCAATGCAAGTTTTCTCATTCGATCATGCCAGGATGCGCCAAGCGACAGGTTTTGCTCATATTGCTTTCAGATCTTCAAAACCAGATATGGAAGTGGTCAGGCTTGTGATTGGATTTACTACTACATATTTTGAACATAATCCAGCCACTGTGGGCATACAGGCAGTGTAAGGAGAGCGGGGAAAAGGTGATGCAGGTACATAGTTAAATAAAAACAGCCACAGGAGAAGCATAACAGCTGTATTCATGCCAAGTGTGGACAGAATCAGATCTCAAAAATCTGGTCAAAGTGACGAGTGTAACAGTAGCCTTGTCCTGGCCCTTTCCTACATCTGACTGAGTAGATCTGCATGCCTAATATATAGGGAACATAGGCTTACTGGTGACAGGCACTTAAAACTGCAAACTGCATGAGATATGGATAGAGTGAGACTTTCAGAGTTCTGCTGCTGACCTCATGCTACTTCTTTGGCCCTCAGACCATTGTGTCGTGGATCGGCTCCCAGGCCAACATCTTCGAGAAGCAGAAAGTGCGTGAGATCGCCTCGCTGATCCGTGACACAGACAGACACGGTAAAGCCCGCATCGTGGACATCACCGAGGGGGAGGAGCCGTCAGAGATGCTCAAGGTAAATGGCGTCGAGATCAACACCGTCTCTTAACAATCATCCTCTCAGTTCAGCAAGCTGTGCTTCAGCGTATTCAAATGTTTCATTTGATTCAAAAGACTTTGGTAAGACTAACGTAGACTAAGAGTCACCTACAAATCTTCCCTTCGATAATAGTCACTTAATTAATACTTTATACTTATAGAGGACATTATTCATGTTTACTGTGAATTACCAACATCATCAGAATCCATCGCAGAATGGCTATGTCAGTATCAACAATTTTATTAAATCAAGTGATATAAAAGAATCTGCTTTGAATCTTTCTTGGTTCAGGCTCTAAGGTTTCTGAGGTTGGTGTCAGGTTTGCTTATATAAACATCCCCATTCTGTTGATGAGCAGGTGCTGGGCCCGGTGCCAGAGCTGGCAGAGAGCACTCCAGAGGAGGACAGCGAAGCAGACGCTTCCAACTCTGCCTCCCTCTACAAGGTACTTCATTTGCAAAAAAGTGAATATTTGTGTCTAAAAACTTAAAATGACCTATACTTCAGTTTTTTCTTTCATATTTTGGGTAAAATCTGCTGAAGTCATAAACCTGTGTAAATTTACTCCACAGGTGTCTGATGCGACAGGTTCGATGACGATGACCAAAGTGTCGGAGAAGAGCCCATTTGCCAAGGAGCTGCTGGTGCGGGACGACTGCTTCATTCTGGACAACGGGGCCAACGGAAAGATCTTCGTCTGGAAAGGTGAGGAAATACTTGACCCCTAACCAGCAAACTTCTGCCTCCTGAAATGCATACCAGAGGATAATGATAGTTGTTCGATGCTAGTGATATTCAGTATCTAATTTCTTTTTTAATATATATATTTACAACACACTATTTCATTTTTCCCCTCATTTTTAAAATACAAACCTATCTTGAAATTAACTGCTGTTTGTAAGTTTGTAAGGCAACATGTTTTTGAGGGATTATTTCCTGGCAGAGACTTTCATTTCTTCCTGTGGGTGTCGGGTGATTGACACTGATATGAAAACACTAAAAACGGCACAGTGAAATAAGAATAAAACAGAGACACTATGACAAATTGTTTTTCATACTGTACAAGCAAATGGCTTCTTCTGAAAGTAGCAAAACAAGCTCTGATATCTCCAACACCACCAGGAATAATGTAAAGGAAAGGGGCAACTTAGACGATTGGCTCAAACTTTAAAAAACACTGGAATTATCCTTTAAGTATGCCCCCTCTTCAGCCAAATTAGCATTGAAATATACAGTATAGGACAGTGGTCTCACCGAAGCCACTGATCACTGAGTCGTACCTCTTCAACCACCGGTACAAATCGAGTTCATTGATGACTGACAGGTAGCGGAGCCAATGCTGAGGAGAAGAGGGAGGCCCTAAAGATGGCGGATAACTTCATCCAACAAATGAACTACCCCAGGATGAAAACACAGGTATGGCTCGTAACCTCTCCAAAGATTAGACATTAGCGTCATAACTATTCTGTCTTGTACCAAACTGTGCAAAAAAAAGCAGATACGTTATCATCCTTACCGTATAGCAGCAGCTTGTTATGATGTTAAATGATAATTGACATGTCTGGGAATGTCCCCTCCAGTAAATGAAACCATTTGCTGTACTGTAAATGCTTTGTGTGTATACAATAGGCTATTGAAATATATGTAAACTCTGCATTGTGATTTCTATTCCGATTCCCACTTCAGGTGGAGATACTGCCACAAGGGAGGGAGACCATCATCTTCAAGCAATTTTTCAAGAACTTGAACTAGAAATGACCTTGAACCCAATAGTCGATATCTCAGTCTTCTGTCAAGAAACGACAGCATCTGATACACATCAACATTCACTTTTTTTTTATATGCGTCCACTTGTATGTACATATTTGTAAGGTACTGTACTAACAGAGCATTGCTTATTTTAGACTTAGGTAGAATCAGAGATGTGATGCCACTTTTATATATATATAAATACAGTATATGAAGGGTTTTATTTCAAAATGCTATGTATCCATTTTGGAAAGATGTTGCTACCTGAAATTCATCAGGCTAAATTTGAACTATTTTATAAGCAAATGTCTTAAGATGACTCCTAACTTCAACACTAACTTTCATGCCAGCAGTCAGTATGGGAGAGTGGATGTCATTTGTTTTAAATGGTGGATATCTCATTTTGAAACACAACTCTTCATATAAGTTTCATCTTATTTCATCTCCAAGCAAAATCTGTCTGAGATATTTTTCAAAATGTCTCCCATCAGCACTGTCAGAGATCTTTAGGTCTTGTTGTGATTGGAAAAGTTGATTGTCTTCCTTTTCGAGTTATCTCCGGCAGTCACTTTACTGTTTTAGAGCCCACAGTGCCTCATATCCCTGAGTCTCCCTTAAAGGAAATAGATCAGATTAGTAAATTATTGTGAGAGCGAGCATGAAGGTATCTGTATCTTGATTTTACAGAACTTTTCTTTAAAAGGATGCATCATGAGGACAAGACCGCCTACTACTGTTAAGTCTTCGAAATGGTCTTAAATTGTTGTTTTTAAAGCCAAGAAGATTCCATGAAGCGTACAGTAAATGAGTTTGGATTTGTCGTTGTTTTTTTTTAACATTTGTTTAAAAGTAACATAGATGTATTTCCTGCATTTGAAAATATCCAAATAAATCCAAAACTGAGTCCACTTGTAGGCTACAGTAAGTGGTTTGAACTTTATTCTCCTTTGCCAACAGTTATGTTATACCAATAATGAAAATGTACATATTCCCTTCTGTTCATTATTCTTTTGATCATAATGATTCTGGTCATTCTCCTTTCCCCAGTCATGACATGTTCCCAGATGGCTTCACCTCTGCTCTGGATATCTACATGGCTTGGCCATGCCTCAGTAAAAAACAGCAAACAGCTATCACTTCCAATCACTAATAGTATGTGTGTCAAGGCAACATATAGTTAAGATCTGATTGATATCTTAGTATTGAGGAGGCAGAGGGTCTGTTTTTCTGTCATCTGTCTCCACCCAACTGTATTGACGAGGCAAAAGTATGATTGGATATGATTATGTCTGACCCTTGACTGACCTTGGACTTTCAGTAGAATCCACAAATGAATCATTCCTGCACTGAAATCGACGTAATTATTAATCATATTTGTATCATAAAATGCTCTTGTCGTGTGTTATTACGTTTTGTCACACTATGTGACAAACATTTCATCGGCTCATTCAAAATTTCAAAAAATTTCATGACTGTAGGTCAAACTGTAGGGCATGAGATATGCCTGTTCAAAGTTCGCGTTTTCAATCGATTGCTATAGCGCCCCCTTTTGTCCAATCGGCGTAAAAAAATGTCCTTGGCCGTTTTTAGTGACCCTGTCCATCTGTAAAGTTTCGTAAAAAGCAACTGGGCGGTTATGCCTGAACTGCAAAAAATGGCGGAAGAAAGAAAAATAAAACTAACAAATACAATAAGGTGCCTTTGCACATTCGGTTCTTGGCCCCCTAAAAAAATCAGGAAAAAATAATTCAGAAGCCAGTATTTAAGTAAAAGCAAGCCTAAAAAGATGATGAGTTTGAAAAAAGAAGACTCTGGGCAGATCTACTCAACTATGCTTCATCTTATTGCTGCTTATTCAAAGATAACAGCCACTGTCTCGTCTTGTCTTATCCATTAATGGCCTATTAGGTTGTTGACCACAGGTTGAGGGGGGTGGTGTGACCGTATAAATCAGTGTCATTACAGAAATGCTGTTTGGGACTGACATTTATGTAATGTATCTTTCCTTGATGTTTTATCTCCTAGCGACTCAGTAAGTAAAAGGTTAACTGCAGGCATGCAAACAAACATACATAATACATTTTAATGTACAACACCTTGGCCTTAATCATAGGTGTTTTTTACTGATTAGCTGACCTGTTTTCACACTTCTCATGCATTCATCTGACATTTCACCCAATGTACTTCATGACGTGTATGTGTGTGTGTATGTATCAGCAAGGGTGCAGGTTCATACTGTGTGAGAGCGAGAGGTTAGTCTGTGCAAGGGCGTAGGTTTCACTTGACCATTGGGGGGGGACACATTTAGCGGGGGGTCAGGGGGTCCTCCCCCTGGAAATTTTGAGCGTCATACATTTCATTTCCTGCATTCTGGTGGATTTTTAGGCACCCATTTTCCTTTTTACTGCATCAATTTATTGTGGAAATGTTTCATTTATGTAAAGGAAAAACAACATTCAGATTGACTTGCCAAGTGAAAAAAGGTAAATGATGAAGTAGACTGTCATTATGTATTACACATATTTATTCTCCTTCAGCTACAGTTGCATTAACAAAAATAACAACATTAAACTCCATATTTTACATCAAGATAGACAAATATTTTATGTCCCATATGTTTTTAGGGGACACGTGTTTTTGAGTGTTTGTTTACAAATCGCGATTTTTAAATGTTGGTTATATCTCAAAAACGGAAAAGTTGGGTTTAAGGACTTTTTGGATGATTTTTTAGTCAAATCAATCAACTTACATCATCAGCAGGAAGAGGCTCCAGGCCACAGTAGCCAGCCAGGCGCGACTGCGGGCAGACGTGAGGA
>OMLI01084626.1:1309-14518 GCA_900302605.1 Rondeletia loricata
GTATAGGCCTCTACACCCTGCAACTTATTCAGAAGTGACAGCTCAACTCCTGGTTCTGGCAAGAGCCATGGAGGCACCACTGGCCAGGACACTTCTTCTTCTTCTTCTTGTTCTTCTTCTTCTTCTTCTTCTTCTTCTTCTTCTTCTTCTTCTTCTTCTTCTTCTTCTTCTTCTTCTTCTTCTTCTTCTTCTTCTTCTTCTTCTTCTTCTTCTTCTTCTTCTTCTTCTTCTTCTTCTTCTTCTTCTTCTTCTTCTTCTTCTTCTTCTTCTTCCTATAAATTTGCGGCAGTTTAAATGCTTCCAGGCATATTACTGCCCTCTGCAGGTCAGAAAGCAATAGTTCACTTCAACTGTAGCCATATGTTGCTCATGTCTTTCCTCCTCTTCCTGTTGCACTGCAGTGCACGAAACATGAAAGATGTCAAACCAACTTCATTATTTTCTGATATCTTCTCTCTTATTTGAAGTAATTCCTTTTCTCCAGTGTTTGCCTTCCAGATAGTATTCCAGTGATAATAATGCATGGATTACATGGAGCAGTTGGTTTGAACCTTTACAACACATGAGGAATGAGATATCAGTAATAGCCTATACATTTCTTTCTTTTACGAAATATGGAAAGGAGAAATGCCCCCATGCCTCATTATAGGGAACATTTCATGATGACGATCATGTTTGTTTGAGACCTCTACGTCACGTGGGAAGCCAGTGATATACTTTTTTATTGTTTAAATGCATTGACAAATATATTCCCAGAAATATAAATATAATGTTGTAAACTGTAAATTGTTCTACATATCAAACAAACCCCATCCCATCCCCTCCCAACCTGAAAGTCTCGCGTGTCTTGTGACTGATTACTTGACATGCACCCGATCCACGTGTAAATATTAGATATTTCAAATCCATAGTAGAGGTGATTTCTTAACAACATAAAATCTTCTCACATTACTTGACATGAAATAATAAATCCCCAAATCAATGGAAATCACGTCTTTAAAAGATATTTGTCGGTGTACCACGTGACTTGGCTGTCAAACATGGCCACCTCCTCCTGGGTGTGAGAAGCCGACAGGGGAAGAACGTTGTCCAAAGGACGGATACCGCTTCCCATCACAGCTCAGCTTCGTCCAGATAGTGCTGCACCTATGTGGTAAGTATATCTGCATTGTTCGACCTTAGCTGTGTTTCCACCAGAGCAGTAGTTTTGTTCTGTATCGTCAGGCAGCTGCATGTAGCTGCTGGCTAGCTGCTGGCTAGCTAGCTGCTGGCTGGGCTCCTGGCTAGCTGCTGGCTAGCTAGCTGGCTAGCTGCTGGTCGGGGTTGCAGCATCCTTGGCTTGGTGCATTTCTCACTTCAGGGACAGCTAGCCGGCCCCGACGGGCTGTATTAGCACGGATGTGATTAATCCAAATGAACATACACATTTTTATTTTCATCACTTCCGCCAGACATCATGGCCAGGCGCTAATGTCATCTCCAGTGTTGATTTGGCTTGAAAGTCAGTTCAACCTCCACCCCCAGTCCAACCTCCACCCCACCTCCACCTCGAGCCACAAGAACAAAAGGTTGAGGAAAGAGCATTTATCTAGGGGTGTCATTCGTTTGCCATAGACAGTTTTGTGGGTGAATGTTCAGTGTGGCCATAGTTCATGACAGTAAGCATGACAGTGTTAGGATAAGCCATGATGAGTCATGGGACTTGTTACAAGGCAACCAGAACAAATAGTCTCACAGCCACTAAATTCAGTCATTCAGAGTAGTAGAAGTACTTTGGTAAATATCTATAATTAACTTCACAAATTGCTATATTATCATTTTGTGGTGATTCATATATTTCCCCCTGAATGCTAGCATGGCTGATTGTGTTGTTTTAATTGTTCTTTTAACAGATCTAGACATCTTCGGTGAGTGAAGAGCGGCTGACAAACATGATGATGTGTGCTAGAGAGGGGAACTGACCGAAGAAGGCATTCATTGTTTCAGAACGTCTGTTCACATCGCCCCTCCTCCCTCTCTGCGAGTCTCCACCCTGCAGCCATGCAGATCAACCCGGTGTTAGTGGAGTCCACTGTAGTTTTGGCTATGGTGCTATGTGTCCACATGGCGGTCTGGAACCAGCTCTCCTGGTCCAGTATAGCCCTTGTCATCCAGGCTTTCTACGTACAGCATAAATGGGACCGCCTGCTCAGGTCGGGTGGTGCCGTGTTTCAGTTCCGTCCATCAGCAAACAGCGGCATCGTCCCGGCCTCCATGGTGATGCCCTTACTGGGCCTGGCACTAAAAGAAAGGTGCTCTGCCTCAGGGAATGTCTACTTTGAGCGCTTCTCCATGGTGATGACCGTCACAGGCATGATGTTAGCTCTGTTTCTGTCCCTTATTGCGCTGGGCATCACGAGGCCCGTGCCCACAAACACTTGTGTGATAGCAGGCATCGCAGGCAGCGCAATTTTCTATACAACAAAACAGACGCTGACGGTGTCCGAGGTCATTGAGGTCTTAGAAGTGCTGTTGATCTTCGTCTATCTCAGCCTGATTGTGCTGTACCTGCTACCACGCTGCTTTACTCCTGGAGAGGCACTCGTCATCGTTGGAGGAATCAGTTTAATCGTCAACCAGCTCATCAAGCGCTCCCTGAGCCTGACAGAGGTGAAAGGTGATCCAGTGAACTATTTCCTGCCGGTGGTAGTGGTGGGCTCACTGTTGCTGGGGGTTTTCTTTGCCCTGCTCTTCTGCTTCATGGAGTCAGAGACCTGGGTGTCCTCGCTCTTCTTCCACATGATGACAGCTGTTCTGGGTCTGGGAATCCTCATGCCGTGGCTCGCCCTGTTCATTGGCCGGCACCCCATCATGTGGCTGTTGGACTTTGTCACATTAAATGAGAGAAGACTCTACTTGCTGGGGTACTGGGTGCTCCTAGCTGTTGTGGCCACCTGTGTTGTGTTACACCAGAACTACCAGCGCCAGTCCGGGTCTAAGAAGCACCAGGCCTCAACCATTGTCAGGAAGTATTTCCATCTGATTGTGGTGGCCACCTACGTACCAGGGCTGGTGTACGACAGGCAACTGCTCCATGTGGCGTCTGTGGGTTGCTTGGCAGTTTTCTTGCTGTTGGAGTATGTACGGTACTTTCGTATCAGGCCGCTGGGACAGCTCCTCAGGCAGCTGCTCACCTTGTTCCTGGATGAGCGGGACTCTGGGCCTCTCATCCTGACCCACATCTACCTGCTGCTGGGCATGTCTCTGCCCATATGGCTGTTCCCTGGGCCCTGCGCTCCGAAGGGGATACTTCCTGGTGCGGGCGGCCTGGTGCCTTATGCAGGTGTGCTGGCCGTGGGGGTCGGAGACACTGTGGCATCCATGTTTGGCAGCACCATGGGGGAGATTCGCTGGCCTGGCACTAAGAAAACCATGGAGGGGACTGCAACATCTGTGTTCGCCCAGATCATTGCTGTGGCGGTGTTCCTCATCTTTGATGGGAGCATTAATCTGAACTCCACCTACTCATGGATTGTTGGCTCTATCACACTGGTGGCCATGCTGGAGGCCTACACGTCCCAAATAGACAACCTACTACTCCCGCTCTACCTCTTCATCCTGCTGTTGCTTTGACCGGACTGCACAGATGGCACCAACAAAAACAGGGGCCAGCAGACCCCTTCGCCCTGTCGTTACCCTTGCTGGGGGAAAGAATGAATGGTGAAAGTTGGAAAAAAAATGAAAAATATAATAGCAAAACTCGTAGAGAGCTTTAGGAATCAATGGACTTCTCCCTCGCTAAGAAAATGTTGAGTTGAGCAACAAGGGGAGTTATTGTGTCTAGCACAAAAAACAGATGGAGTTATGACAACTAAATCAAGCTCGGTAATTATTAACTAGCTTGATTTAATAATGAGAACAAACCAAGGTGGCACTAAAGATTCTGCTCTTGTTGGCTGCAGATGTGCTGTTAGCATGACATTAGAGTCTGTTCCGTTCAGATCACAAATCATTTGAATATTAGTTGCGTAGGAACGAGACAACCGTTTCAACATAAGTTGCTACGAAATGTGAAGAGGAGTAGCAAAATATTATTGTTTGAGCTCCGTCTGTAGCGGAGGTGTGAGGTTTCTTTGTGGGTCACAGTTCTGTCTCTGCGGTACTCGAACACTGACGCCAAGAACTCCTGAATTATGTAACAGGAGATGGAGCTTAGCAACGTGGGAAAATGTCCTTTACACACGTAGAGGACTCATGGACTCATGGACTTGTGGACGGTACAGACGCTGCTAAACGGCACATTTTGATCATCACTGGGGATTTTTCTATCTTGTCCCATTTTTTGCAAATGGATATATGCCTTTGTATAGCCATTGAAGAACATTGTTTAAAGTGAGCTTCTTGATATGTCTTTTTTTTTTTATCAACCATTTCATTTGATTATATTAGAATAGTGTTTTTGCCTCATGGCAATGTGAAGGACTTACTGCTGAACATATTTGCCTTAAGAAGTATATTTTCTATCACACATTACCTAGTATTGTAGATACTGTAGTTGAAAGCATGGTATTTGTCAAGATGCCCCTCTTAACTAGTTGTCAGGGCTGGTTAATACTTCGATAGGGCAACAACTCATTATGCTCCTGCATGACACTAATGTGAAATCCTGTACTTGTATGCAGAGTTATCCTACAGTATATTTTTGCTTGGTAAAATCATGTATTTTGCTTAATATTTCTGTGGTTTGACGGGACCCTCGAAAAGTAAACCTATACATTGAGACGTTTCCTTATGAGCCTAATTTGTCCCTTCCTTTATGGCAAACTTGTTTAGCGATAGCCAAATTATTATTTAATATTTGTTTTACAGGAATATCTCAACGGTCACCAGGCTTCATCTCATAGTCATACTCTGCATTCTGACATGAGGATGCTATATTTATTACCTGAAACATGTTTTTTTCAGCATGAATTAACATGGCATTTGGTTTTTCTTTATCTGTAAAAGTTCTTGGTGTTTTTTTTATGTTGTAATGACAATTTATTACTTTAGTCCTACCAGTATGTTGTTTTGGCCGTCATACCTACATTTTCCTGAAAACCTAGTATTGCATGTTGAGTGCATCATTAAAGACTTTTTATGCTTAAAATGTTTGAATTTCATTCAAGTTAAAGAATGATGCTCCTCCTATTTTAAGTCATTTGTGTAATACTCATTTATGGATTGAGAACAATACCTGTGTGACTGACTGAGCTTATACAAACATGAACAAACCTTTGCTATGTCAAAGTGTCTGACTCTGTTTAAGTGTCCAAGGTTCTTTATTTCTAACATAAGTAGATCTAAGTACTTGTTATATTGTGGAGTGTGCATGGAAAGTTGAACAACAAAATTTCAAAAATGTTTATTCAAATCAATATTTCTTTCACAGTCTATCAAAACATTCTCAGTTCACAAATTATCAGTAAATTCATCAGGAATGTGAGTAAGCCACCATTAATCCATTATTTAGCATCACACAGTAAGTCCAGCAATTCTTCATAGATAGCCTATGCAAATATACAGTGTCACTATATGCTTCAAAACTAGCCAGGATGAAAACGTAACAGTTTTGTTAAGGATAATACTGTGGATGCATGTTGGTCCTTCTTCAGGAAAGTGAGGTTCTTGTCTATCCATGAACTGCACAAACATGACCAAACACGTCCTTTATTTAGCGTAGAGGGGTGGAAAAGGGAGCTCCTCTGTGGGTTGCAACCTTTGAGGACAAAGGAGATGGAAAACAAATGAAAAGGAGAGATGAAAAAGATGAGTCTTAGTATCTTGGGACTTAATTTCTCTCAGCTTACTGTGCTTACTCCTTACTGTGATATTCGTCTTCTGGAAAGACATGACTAGCCTGCAAAACAGCACCCAGACTCCCATAATGCTGATGTCACGCTCACCAGTTGTCAGGGCTCCAGCGGGTGTCCTGGGACTCCATGATGTGGAAGGTGTAGACGTGGCGAGAGTCCTCAGAGGTGTTCTGGGCACTGCGGTGCACGACCTCCCCGTGGATCAGGACTACACCACCTGAACATGGACAGACGGACGGATAGATGGATGGATAACTTGTATATGTACTGCGTTTGACCACTGTCAAAACACACAGCTTTACTCAGTAATACACAATACACATTTAGACAATTTAGAGTCCTAGGCTTTACCGAGGTCTGCCACAAACTCCCTCTCAGTTCATGACAAACGCATGTGTGTCTCTAGACCCCACTGTAAACCACTACCTCGTGACACAGACAACCCCAATACAGCCTTAGTTTTGCACAGTGCCTGATAATATTCACTCCTCAAGCACCAGTCCTGTTCTCCCTTAAAGTTAATGAGATTGGTGAATTGTGAATTACCCTTTTTAACAGGTGCAGCAACAAACTTATCTTCGTCATAGGTCTGCTCTCTACCAATAAAGTCCGTCAGGGGATAGGTGCCCTTTGGGGTGCGGACCATACGCCGAGAGATCCCACCTGGGGAAAGGAGAGGAGGATAGAATAACACATTAAATAAAAAGTTAGAGTACATTACACTTAATATGATGTGCTAGCGCTTCTACCATCCAATACAGGTATTTAAAAAGCATACAGCTGACCGCCAAAGGGATCATGTATAAAAACAGGAAAAAAGGTTCAGGACGTTTTCATCATTTATTGGCCTAAACGCGTTGGCCAATAAATGATTGAAGGGAACATGTTGCCGTCCTGAACCTTTTTTCCTGTTTTTATACGTTACACTTAACTATGAAAAGGAACAACACGGTTAAAACATTACATACCCGTCTTTTCTCTTTCCGATCTGACTTACCAAAGCATACGAGGGGGAAACAAACTACTTGCTGGATGATTGGCATATACAGTATTTGGTACCGTCTGGTGAGTGGTTTGTTGTATTGTGAGCTTACTGTTTTGTGACCCTGGGATAAACCACAGGCAGCCATTGTTGACAGTAGCATCTTCCAAGGCTATCCACAACCCCATGACTCTGCCTAGTGGCTCCGTGTGCAGAAACGTGGCGTCTTGGTGTGGCGTCACTAAGAAACAGACCAGAACCTGCTACATTTTGATAATAAAATATTCAGACAAAGATCATTTAAAAATGTCATAGACCTTGAGGTCAGCACTATGTCCACCATTGCTCCTTTCTTATCAATAACTGATGGATGGGTTTTTAATCAATGTTGCTTTCTTACCTTCCCCGCCAATCCCTGGTTGCTGAAACGGAGAGATAGAGCGAGATAAAGAAACGATACCCTTGTAGCATCGTAAGCAGCGTTGTTCCACAAACTAACACTGTGAAACGTTTCTCTTGAGAATGATCAGACATGCAGGAAAAGCCTAAGAAGACAGGCAAAGAAATACAGTGGATAGGGAGTGTGTGCTTTACCTTAAAAATGTACATGCTTTGCAATATCACAGGACTTTTAAGATCCAGCTTCTTAGCAATACCCTATGAGAACATGTACATTTGATGTGAGCGTTGGTTATCTGATGTCGGGCATCAATTCTCTCCATGTGATTGACAGATAACTTACCTGAATCTTGGGTGAATATGTAATTTTTTTGAACAAAGGCTCATGGGCATGCAGTGCTAAAAGAAACAAAACAGAATTACGTTGGGTCTTTTGGGGAGATTTTGTTAAAACGTTAAAAAACTCAGTCTTGCTTCCTCACCATGTCCGACTTTATTCAGCGAGCGCTCTCTCGGCACGATGAATTCTCCTGCAAGTCGAGCGATGCTTTATCTCATTTGACAATTTCGCCTCATTGAGAAGAATCGACAGAGCAACGTTACACAGAGCTCACCTTTGTCGTCAAAAACTCCCTTCTCAAAGAAGAAGCGGATCTTATCTCCACTGGTGATGAAATAGTCGGCGTTCCCCTGTAGATCATAAGGTTCGTGTCAGTCACCTGATCCACTGAGGAACGATTGCGTTACAGAGGGGAGAGACAGACGCCACCGTCACTGACTGGACTGTTGACGTAAGAGTTTGCTATTACTGTGCCAGAAGGGAAGCAAACACTGTGAAGCACTGGAGAGGTGGCTGCCTACAAACTGAACACAACTGTGAACACAACGAACAACAAACGGGACCCTTACCTGCATCTTGAAGTGCATAACAATGGCAAGCGTGAATAAGAGGTATTGTGGAATAAAATAGTGAGACAGCCAATGAAACGTTTGAATGTGTTTTAATCTTTTTCATCTGACTTGTCTTGTCCACTGCTGGTTGGTTACCTGTGTTTCGAGCTGCTCGTCCTGATAGGTGGAGAAGGTGGTGCGGCAGTGCTCTGGGACGTCCATCCGGTCCACCGTCTCTGCCATCCTCTGCCTCAGTTCGTCACACTCGTGTGAGGTCAGGAGCCCGTCCAGAACCACATACCCATCCTGCTCGTACTGTCGACAGGGAGTTAAGTGCTGTTGAGTCAGTGTCACCTTTTCACACTAATATGGGGGGAAGAAGCTGGAAGCTGATCCAGTGTCAGATAGAGGCTCTTTAGAAAGAGAAGGCATAGATAGGCCTGGTGCTTTAGCAACTAACATTAACTGCTTTTGGTCGTGTGCCTTTCAGTGAATAGAGCACTTTTGGCTGCAGCACATTATGTAACGAGACTCATTAAAAATGTGCACACGTTCAGGCATTCCCTTATGAAAAAGAACTAGGCTATATGAATCCTATAAACTTAAGGTGGGTGCTATACAAATATCACAGCAACAAGAAACTACATATGATATCATATATATATATATAGGAATATTATACTGATACCGTAGACGATAAAACACTATAAAGTAGCCACAGACACTATAGGTCGCTCTAGGAATATTAAGTAGCTAATATTTTGGTGGTTTTTCATTAGGGTATTCCCAACAATTAAAGTGAAAGCGTAAACGACCGGACAGTTCACCATATAGGCCTACCATGGTTTAAGTGTTTGTTTACGAGTGCATATTTGTAATTGAATGCTCACCTTTTGCACATCACGATCTGTCATAAAATCCATGCTGGACTGGTCGGAGAGGGCCAGCTACGATGTGTGTGTGTGTGTCATCCGGGTGATTTCCGGCCATGTGACCGACCTGTCAAACTGTAACCGCACAGAGACAATAATAGGATTTTAGACTTTAACTCTTTCGTTAACAGATCCTGCCTCCTCGTGATCGTGCAGTACCCATCATGGCCGCAGGGTGTCGCTCACGTCCTTCAAGACGCAGGTCAGCGCTAATGAACAACAGCGACATCTTGAGGCCACTCTGGCTAGTTGCACATGATCTGGAACAGTGCTGCCTGGCGTTACAGTAATGTTATTACTTTTCAGCAATTAAGAAGTGACCAGTAAGGTGTAATATTATCAAATAGAGCACGTCTTTGGTATTTTAGCATTGTTGTAAACCAATTAGTAGTTTAGTACAAAAAGTACAAAAACAGAACAAAAAGGACAGAAGTGACCAGGTAAGTCAGTTGAATGAGGTACTGATACATTTCCCAACTTTTGTGTTGAAGAGTACAATACAGTCAATAGAATACTGAGTAGAATTGCAGGAAATGCAATTTCACACAGTAGAGGAGACTGAGTTTAGATGACTTTTGGAGAAAAGCCAGGATGCATCCACCAACTTTAGGGGTGTAAAGGCAAAGTAATGTAAGGAGCAGTGTAGCCAATTACTGCTCCCAGGGAGTAATACATAAAGTAATACAATTACTTTTGAAATAAGTAATGAGCAATAAATGACTCTTGAGGACTTTCCCCTGAAGGAATGTAACCACCCACCTAAACAGCACAGATCAAGAGAGTTCTGCTCTGAACGTAAATCAAACACTCATCGGGAAACAGGATTTAGTGTGAAGTGTTTACTTTATTATTGTGTCAGAATGGTAGAAAAGTAGAGCCTGAACATTAGGAAATCAAAGTTCAATTGTCAATTTTTACAGTCTTACCAGTTAAAAAGCCGGCGTTCACTTGGCTCGGCAACAGTAATAAAGGCTTTGTCACATGTGATACAGTGTTGATTCAGATAGTCATTCCATTCCATCCTGTTTTAATTTTATGTTCAACTAAGTTAATCTGCAACGCTTCGTAGCTCTCGCTGATGGTCAAATGGGTGGCATTCATTACGGCTATATTGCATACAAGGTCAGCATCAATAACCTATGCCTAAATATCCCTGCTGCAAGATGAAATGGATGCAAAACCCAAGAAAAACAAAACAAAACTGAAACTTTTACAAACGGATCTACAAGCATTAAAATACAGAGATGGATCTGCATTTACATAGTAAGTACAATCACGTCTTCAAAGAAATATATAAGCAGAGGTTAGATGTCTGAAATTAAATGCATTTTATGCAATCATGGCAGTATGACAATAACACCATTTCGGGGTTGTTACCCAAGTGGTGAAGTGAAATGGTAGATGACCATCCCGAAATGTACACTCTTCTTTTATTAAGCATAAATCAACGGTCATGATTTGTACTGTTACACAATGCCCACACTGGAGGCTGAGCCCCCCTCCATTTAAGTTAGATTGTCAAGTGTTTTTCAGTTCAGTTGTGTAATCCTGTCTGTTCTACGGACAGCAGCTCTGTCCACTCATCAACCAACATACCTCAGGTAAATCAGCAACACATCTGTCTGCTGTATGAGCCCATGTTGATCCACATAAGTTGCTTCTGGGTAAGAATAACATGGCCGAAAATGCAGCTCCACACAACTATACTACTCTAAAGGCATACATAACATACACACAGTAGACCATTTCTGTTGAGCTGTTAACATAGATACAGAAGAGGGAGAAAAATAAAAATAAACTACTCTGTAATAAGGGAGGAAAATGAAAACAATATGAGATCCAGAAACAAGTGGGTGATTACACATTTCTTCCCAGGGATCAGACGCCGTTTCATAACGCAGAAGTAAACATCATAATCACCAAAGCTGAAATGGAAAAAAGCCAGATAGGTCAACACTAAGGCTGCGTGACGTGTTCAAATCAACATACCAGAGAACGTTTTAAAACAACATTCTGCCCGTAGGCCACTTTAACAAACTCACCGATTCTGCACATTTAAAGCTCCCAGTGATGCCTCTGAGATACATTTCTATGGCACTCAAAATTAACTGTCATATCAACTGCTCTACCAAGAATGTGTTGGGGTTAGACGTAGTTCAGCACTCGTTCTTAATGCTCCATAAGCAAAAAAAATAGGACGAGAGAGAATATTTCATCGTGTCTGTCTGACTATACAACCACTAATGACTCGACCAGCGAGTTAGGGCCCAAACGCACTGGACAATAACTGACGCGCATCATTTGAAGCTCCTAATTTGACACTTCTGTGGTGCAGTGCAGGCAGGAGATGTGAGGCATCAGCAGCACTGGCAACTGCATTGCACCACTACAGTGGGTAATGTTACTATATCAGATTTTCTTTAGAGCGACGTAAAATATGTCCCATGGCTTGTTCTTATATTTGTAGACTGGCTACTACACTACACTATAATGTGTTCCTGTTATGACCATACATCTGCACATTTGTGTGCTACTAGCTGAATTTGCAGTCATCTATTTGCCTCAAATAGGTCAATGGTCACGATCTCCAGAACATCATGAAAAACTTGTTTGGTCCTTGCTTGATGCTCCAAAAACGTAACCAAGTTCAGAGCAGACATGCAAAGGTGGTTTAACATGCCACTTGACCCTTTTAATGTGCATTGGGTCATTGAAAACACACACATGCTGGAAAAACGGATGTTTCCAGTGGGTTTCTGCCTTTAAGGCTTTTCTCTGAGGTTGTCTGCTTCTTTCTGTTCCTCTTTCTCTCAGTGACCATTGCTCCTGATTTTAGAACTGGCGGCATGTCTTTAACGCATCCAAGACGGAGGCTCTTTTCAGAACAGGACTGTAGCGTAAGGCCAGGTGGGAGCACTTCATTGGTAACCCCTACAAGGGCATTTGGATATAGCCAAGGCCTCCGTGAAACAAAATTCATTGTGAACAAAGGTGCAATTGTCTCATTTTAGTGAGACTTCCCTTAACTCTCTTAGAAACTAAAATCAAAAAGAAACAGCTGGTAACAATAAGACCACATGCCATACCACTGGTATGCATGAAAGAAAGATGTTAAACATTTGACCTATACATTTTACAGCACATGAAAAAAACAAGTCATGAATGTGATGTTTGCAATCATTAACAGGACATACAGCTTGTAAAAGGTAAGGCCATATTAGTAACAAGAGATGCCTGGCTGGAGTACACATAGCAAGTTTACTCCAAATGACGCTATTAAATCCAAGGTATTAACAACAAAAGTGCTTCAAGCAGAAAGAGCACATTGCACTAATTTGGACTGTATATCTGGAATTTAAATATCCTGCAAACTCTCTAGGCGAATAAATGTCTCTTTTGGGTGGTACGGCCAAAGCTAGTTTCCTTTACTCAGTAGGTTCCTGTGTGTCCTCCTCTTGCTCTTGAATGAATAAACAGAGTGCTGGTAAATGTCCTCTGAAGTAAACTGTGGGTGACGAATATGAGAGCTAGCATACAAACAGCTGGGCACTTGAGTCTCTAACACCAACATTTCTGTCTTGGAGACTGCCGTCTTTCCAGTAGTGGCAATACATGGCAGCTAGTGAAGACACTCCTGTCTTGCATTTGCAGGAGTTCATCCACTTGGAGGCGCCACATAGGTAATAGTCATTTATGGTCTGGCATAATCTTAAAACTAGATTGAGCATAAAAAAGTGCCTTGATTCTTGCATGTTTCATAGCGCTCCCTTTTCTGTGTTATGATCAGAATTGTGCAAGGTTTGCATATCTTTTACTTAAAAGAAGACAAAGAAGAAAGTGTGGCATATAACTGTGACCCGGGGACGTCAAACTCAGTCTCAGTCATGGCCACATTGTGAAATTAGAATCAAGTCGATGAAGCAACATTTGTTTATATATTACCCTTCAACTGAACAAAGTAAACTAATGATCTTTAACAGTGGCGTGCACAGACATTTTGGGGGGGCAGGTGCTCAAGTGGAAAAAAAAAAGGGCACCCCTCTCATATTTATTTATTGAAAAATAAGAGATTTCAATAAAATTAGATGAACAGTTAAACTTTCAAATCTGAGCTTGTAAAGGCCCGGACAGTTGTCCCTGAACATGACCTTCTCTGGACTGACCTTTCTTC
>OMLI01084637.1:0-10757 GCA_900302605.1 Rondeletia loricata
TTATCTATAGACCACACCAAAAAATAATAATGACACAAGCAGCACTTTTGAGTTTCTCCCTTATGTTTTTGCTCGTAAGTGTTTTTGTACCTCCAGTTACACTTTGACCCATTTAATAACAGAGGGCGTTCTTAAGAAGCATAAATTATCCAGCAGTGGGAGGCATCTCTGGTCCTTCAGCGTCTGCCACCCGGCCGCCTCCTACCACATCGTGCCTCCGTCCTCTCTCGTCTTGTCCTCAGTTAGTCGGAGGCCGTGGAGGTATTGGTCGGGGACGAGGCAACGGTGGTGGGCGAAGGCATGGGGGCCGGGGGGGCCTGCGGGTTGACGATGACCTGGATAACAAAGTCCTTCTGGATCTTGGTGTCTTGGAGCCGGGTCTTGTCTGTGAGCAGCTTGCCGGAGAAGAACCAGCGCTGGTGGGCTGCGTCGATGTCCTCCTGGGCGTGAAGTTGCTTCTTCAGCTGCCCGATGTTGTCTGCCATGCTGGCACTGAGGCGCAGGTCCTTCCCCGTGGACAGACGCACCTACAGGGAACAGGGGAACAGCAGGGTCCAAAATTAACACCTGGCAAATGCCGGTGACATTTGTCTTTGGCGGATAAATCAAGAAGGGTCACCTGCCACACTAGCCGGTAGCTTCTTGAACAAGCTACTCTTTTTCACAAATTACTTATTTCCTGGATAAGAGTAAGGTTAGTGGGTTGGAGTCAACAAAGACATTTTTCAAGAGTATAAAGCCACTAAAGGCAAGATCAAAAGTGGACATGAACTTAATACCAACAACCAGAGAAAGAAATGAATGCCAGCCATCAGCCAAATCCTGGTAATTTTTTTCCTGTGGCTGATTACATTTGTCTACTCTACTAGCCCCAGTGGCAAAAAAATAAAAATAAAACACAAGGTGGCCGTTAGCTATACTCGACACCTCAGTACCTTGAGCTGGAATTCCTTCTTGGGTGCTACGGGGGGTTCGGGGCTGTCGCTGGGGTCGTCGTCGCTGCGCTCTGAGATGAGGTTGATGGGCGGAGCCAGGCAGTAGACGGGCAGCTGGTAGCGGTTCCCCAGCTCGTCGTAACACTCTGTCAGAGTACCTGGGGGTTCAATGGAGAGTTTTAGTGTCCACTGATGGTCTAAATGCTGTTTAAGAGGCTTTGTCATCCTGACAACAATACAATTCTGGGGGGAAATACTGTGTAGACTAGATGTGTAGACTCATCACAGCCCTGGGCAACATTTGTTTTCCAGACTTTCCAGACCTGTGTAAGAACTATATGTGCTGTGAGTTTATTGGTGTGTGTGTTTTCTGTCCTCACCGTGCGGCAGTGTGATACTGGCTCCGTCCACTATAGCCTGGGCCAGCTCGTGGTCGTTACACTCCAGGGCGACGGCGGCGGCTTTCAGTGCATCCCAGATCTCCTTGCGGCCCTCGAAGGCCGGCGCCGTGTCCCAGAACTCGTCCCGCTTGCTCCGCAGCTGGCCCTCCGTCATCGGGTAGTCGCTCTTCCACTTGGGACGGTCCTTTTTCAGAGGCTCGTTACGACCTGACAGGGGGAGGGGAAAGGAGGGGAAAAGAAAAGGGCCACCATTTTAACCACAGGTGTGATATCTTTATTGTCTTAATGTCTGGACTTAAGGGCGCGTTCACACTAAGCATGTTCGGAGCAGTTTATTCAAACTCTGGAGTGATTCTCCTTCAGTTCAGTTCGTTAGGCCAAGTGAGACGCCATTTGAAATCGGGTGGCACCAAATAAGCGCACGAGACACCTGAAAATGCGAGTCTCTGTCCTCTTCCAAGTGCAGTACAATTATTCATGCTTGGAAAGTCTATCATAACAAAATGAACTGAGGGCAAGTAGTTTTGACCGATGCTCTCATTCAGCCATTTCTTTACAGGGACTGGATTTGTTTATTCTCACAGTCTTGGAGTTACGAGTCACGGCACGGGGGTTGCACATGGTGTGGACCTTCTTCAGCTCTGTAGTTCTGCACCCAACGGTCTTTTAGATCAGGGGTTCCCAAACCTTTTCAATCCAAGGACCCTCATATAGATTTGTGTTAGCCCACGGACTACCATTTGCTAAGACTTGATCAGTGGGAACATCATTTGAGAGGTTTTTTTTGTGGTTTGATATGATTTAGTACATAACCGTCTATAGTGGTGACTGAAGTATAAGTGAAATTTAACTATTTCTCAAATTGCTGGGGACCCCTACATCACCCCATTGAGGACCCCTGGCATCCCAACACGCCATTTTGGGAACCACCATTTTGAATGAATAAGTGTTCGCTGACACAGCACAGCATTACTGGCCTTATGGCACAAAAGCCTGAAGAGGCCTGATCAGACAGACCCAACTAAACGCTACTGTGAGCATGCTGATTTGCATGGCAGGGGACCAGGAGAGGACAGGAAGCACTGGGAAAAACAACATGCAAGTATTAGGTATACTGTATGGAAATAGGGGCTTAAAGACGGCAACAGACACGCAGAGAGTAAGAGTGCAAATGAGAGAGTGTGACACAAAAACTGACAAACACAGGGAAGTAGAGAGCATGCAAAGTCTTTCACATTTACAAACGCCACGTCTGTGTGGCAGTCTCATCGATGCATTAGGTCACATATAGATTAGTGCAACAATTAGCCTAACTAGCTGTTTGTTAAGCTCTACTTGCTCAGGACTAATATTACCTGGGGACGTCTTGTAAACAAATAATACCAGCACAAATTACCTGACTTTGGTGAAGACAGAGGTTCCCTGATAATACTAATCCTGTGTGAATCGAACTCTTGGCAATTTCAGCCTTAATTTGTTTTTGGTGCACAATTTATTTTTCTTCTTCTTCTTCTAAATGCGGAATTTCTATGTTCTTCCTGTTGTGAAAAAATGGAGGCAGTAGCGGAGTCTATAGACGAAGGTTTTGAATGCATTTTCAGAGCAAACGTAAGTAACGAATTGTAAAATCTTCATATTTTACAACTGTATCTGAGGCAGGGGTTATTTCAGTGAATCTCATCACATATGAATGGGTTTCATGAAACGCAGAGGTTGGGGGGTAATTCATTAATTACATGAGGTCCCAACATAACAGTCCTGTGTGAATAGGGCTTAAGACTTATGACCAGAGAGAAATGTTTTTATATGCGGTCACAAGAGACCTCAGATACAAACCCCCCCCACCCTGTCATCCCAATCTAAAATTAGGAGGTCATTCAGAGTTTGCAATATGCATGAAGCATGTGTAGCCTATATCTGTCTATGTAACCTTACACGTGTTTCCCAGCATTCAATATTCACACAAAGCACACCTAGGCCCAGCAGCAGTCCTGCCAGGAGGAGAGCACTTTTCACTGTAGTGGAGCCGTACGTACCTCAGGGCTAAAAGCATGCAGCAAGCATCCTGCATAAGTCTCAGTACATCACCAGAGGAGAGGGCTTAACTGAACACGCACTCACGCTTTAGCTATTAGAATAGGATGTGCAAATGATGGCTGGTTACCCACCAAAGTGGCTGGTAGAGTAAACATGGTTCCCAGCCAAATAGACAAAATGTACCTCACCGGCAATCGGCTGGTGTTAAATTTCCCACCCTGGCTAGCGTTTTAACAGAGTTACTAGGCTGTGATGGAGTCCTGTGCTACAACAGAGTAAATGAGTTTTTAAATAGGTGCCACCCACGGACCATTTCGGTTCATTTTGTCACAACACGGGTACTAAACAGGTCTACGCTCATGTTTCCAAAGGCCTGCAGAGATGCCAGTGGTGGCTGTTACTGACGTCTTAACTGGGTGTCACAAAGATCTTTCAGCTGCAAACTGGACTAACTGGGGAGAGTTCATCATCTCATCATCAAGCGAAGGAAAATTAAGAAGAGGAGCAAAAAGGAGATGCATCCAAGAGGTTGCCTTTCCTTCAAACAAATTATTTATAGTGCAGGCGGCTTAAGAGGAGTAATTGGGAGGACACGGGGTGGTGTAGGATTTGCACTGGGACCAGAGTGAATCCAAGCGAAGCATGGGGCTTCCTTGCTACCACACAGCCAAGGTAGTACAGAAGGGATCAGGAGCAAACCTGTACGCTTTAAAGTACAATATCTATCTTGAATATGTTTTTTTTTTACTTAACCTTTATTTAACCAGGAGAAGTCTATGATCTATATTCCCAGATACCCCAACATAAGAAACACATCAAAATGTATACGAGTACATACAATATAGACAAGATGGCAATATTTGCACGTTATGTTAGTAAAAGGACAAAAAAAGACAAATCACCATCTTTGACCAGTTTGTGGTACATGGTCTACTCTTGTGAAATGTCATCACTTGTCTTGCGCCACAATTTATTAGCCAAGAGGTCTTGGCAATTAACACAAGCAGATGTGGGACAACGAAGACCTTTGCAGTTTGACAAATCATTGGATGAGTAAAGCTATGACACAGAGACAAGCGATGTCTATCAGGGGAAGAGCTTTCCCTGTCAGGCCTTGCCCGATGAGCCTATGTCTTGTATCTGCCACCATCCATCCTTTTAAACTTTTTGTATTGTATCTGTGTTTGTCAATTATTCCTTCATCTTCATCCACCAAACTGCAGCATGGGATTCTGTAGCAAGTAGTAGGAATCCACTTTTAAAAGTAATGTTTTATGAAAATACGTGTGGCTCGGCGGATTGGATGTATGAAAAGTGGACCGTAACGAAAAGAGAAAATGTCCTATACAAAGAGTGAATGACACGTATTTGGGCTCTGTCTCGCCCCGCTGTATCAAAACTGTAACCACAGCACATAGAGGAACAATGCATTACAGACACATGAAGCAATATCAGGGAGTTTTCATCACGCTGGGCCCATAAAAGAAGTTGCCACATGATTTGAGGTTCCAGTGAAGTGTGTTGTGTTTATGAGCATTAAAGAAATGCGTCATAAACAAGGCATGAGGATCATAAAGCAGGCTTCTCAGCACTGCATTTCAGGACATAAACAAAAAGCCACACCACCGGCCCACTTGGGGCTTATAGGCATAGGTGGCTGTTGAAAGTACTGCCTGGTTTTGGTCAAAGACAGTTAACTATCCCTGGCCCTATATAGTCATCTTGCAGGATAGTTGGCTCCCCTCCCATTAGGCAAATAAATGCAGGGTGTTTTCTATGCCTGCAGGCCTTGGGTGTGTTTCTACCTTTGCAATATCATCTTTAAAAGTAGGCCGTTGTCTATCCCTGAGCCTGCACTGGAGCACATCAACAATGAATAGAAGGGAAGTGTACTCTTTAACCAAATAGACAGAATCTATGACTGTGTGAGGAAAATACACACCACAGTATCCAGCCAGCACCAATTTCCCTGGGACATGCAAGCACATACACACACACATACACACACACACACTCTCACCTCTGTAGTTGGTAATCTTATCACTAGTACAAACCATGGTCCCCAGCGTTCTGCAAAGAAAGATAGTCTTGGAGAGAACCTCGGCCTCCGTGCCTCGACCGACAAAGTGCTCTGTAACATCCACAATGTTATTTTTGAAAACCTACTAACCAGCCACCGTCTGTCGATTTTGTGGAACTAATCGAATTCCCCAGTCACCGATTCCTGACAAGACTTCACAAAGTATACAGACAACAAAGACACACGCTTACATCAAAACCTGGCAAAGACTCTGACTGCGTTAACACTGCGAGCAACACAATCACAAACAAGTCACCGGAAGTCCATTCATTTCCTACAGAGCCGGGCGACCAGGGAACGTCGGACGCTCAACAAACTTGTTGCCACAGCTGAACTTTTCACAGTCATCAGCCCTCAACAGCCAATCAGATTTCTGAGCTTCCTTGTTTCCCTACTGATGTGATTTCGTTTCATGAACAACAGTTCTGCCTGGCAAGTGCAAAATGAACAAGAAGTTGATTCCAGCCATTCAAAGCTTCCCAGTTCTCTACAAATGTTATTTGAAAGACGACAGGAATAAACGTCTCAAACTATGCTTGGAGAACAGTTGCATCCAACACTGGGGTCGATGATAAGCTTTGAATAAATTGTATTGAGCTTTCTGTTTATTTACGATGAATGCCTAATTAGAACTTGCTAGCTAGCTACATTAACTCATCAAAATGATGTAACATTAGGCAATACCAAAGCAGCGAAAAAGAAAACATGATTTGTATGAATACATCGCTTATTTTTCTTGGTCAAAACTTTGTAGCCGCACGAGACCACTACATAGATGTAATCAGAGCCTCTTGCACCGCCCCAAATCAGTCAGAATAGAGCAACCGATCAACCAAGTTAACATACAGATAGAGACCACATCAGCTGGAATAAACGCTGGGACAGAATCAATTACCGAGGCCTTCCACCAAGAGAAAACGAGGACCAGTTCTTCACAGCATGGTGAGAACTAGAACCCATTAACCCATATTGTAAAAATAAAGATACCACATGAGCTTTACTGTATTTGACCTCTTCCTCTCACATGGCACTCTTTATGAGGGCGTGTCAAGCCGAGTGCATTCAGTCCCGGTGGGACAGCCAGTCGGAGATGCAGCAGGACACGATGTGACATGTTCTTTTTGATCAAAGCAGTGCGTGTTGATACCAATCATGGGTGGGAAATTACCACCAGCAAAAGCTAGAAAATCTTGGGTGTAGCAGCTCAGTTTGTCTAGTTTACCCGCCAGCTACTTTGGCAGGCAACAAAATCACTTGGCGGTCCTATTCGGTTCTAAAAATCCAGTTGGTTGACAAAATGGTGAATAGTTGGCTTGTCAGTTCTGTGATGTACCAGCTACTATGGCCGGTAGACAAAAAATGTTTTTATTTCCTTCCCTGATAACACTGCAAAAGGCAGGGATTGAACCTTGAAAACCTCTCATCTTTCTGACGTCAACTGGAGACAATGCTTGTCGGGAAAAGGCCGCCTGACTGAGAAACTTCCCATCCAGTGAACTTGGAGGAAGACGACAGGACAGAAGCAGCTTCCCAATGGAGTCACAGAGACACTTACATTGCTCAACAGTCAGTATAAAGAAGAAGTTTTACTCAACAAACTGTTGACAGTTAGTACAATGAGCTGAACCTTATCCCAGAACTAATCTGACCATCAAGGGGAAACGTCCGTTTCTCAAGAGCCTGGGTCATCGATTGGGTCCAGTGAGTAAAACACAAAAAACGAATTGTTTTACTGGCAAATTTGGGTACATCTCAAAATTACCCAGCCACTTTCACTTTTCATTTTACCAGCCAACTAGTTTTTTTAGAATACAATAGGATCTCCATGGTTGGTTACCAGCCGATGTGTTAGTGTAGTATTAGTTGTTAGTTTAGTACTGACACACCAGCCATAGCCCAAATTTGACCCGTACTTGGTTGGAGGTTGATGGTAATTTCCCATCCTGAGTGAGTTTATAATAATAGGTGTAAGCCTACATTAGAGCCTCTAACTGTCTGACACATAGTAACCATTTTAATGTGTCAAACCATCATTTTGGCATAGAAGGTCTTGCTTCATTTTCAGTGGCATTAGTGTCTGGGTCGTAACCGTGTAGAAATTCAGTATTTCTTGCCAAATCAACTGTGTGGCGCCTGCGTCATTCAGTTTAGTCTCCTTGTAAATATAACATTTACTCTGGCTAAGTGCTTTAGCAGCAATCCAAATTCCATCTGTCATTATCAAAGCCATGTGTAAAAGAGAAAACCATGGCAGTTCGCCAGTGTTTATCTTCTGAAAAATGTTATCTTCAGGAAAGGTAAGTAGCTAATGGACATGACATGAAGTTCTGCGACAGGAATAATGAGCATATCAGTAAAAGTAACCTCCACTTCACTCCCAGTTACAGTAACCAGGTCGCCCTGCTTGGTCACCAACTCCATACCAAGTTATGATGTTCCACAGGGCTACAATTTTACCACTTTCAAACTAGCAGCTGTCCCAACTACCTTATTGTAGTGGGATTAAGGGTGAGGTTGGAAATTGTTGGGTGAGAAAGTGTCAGCCTAAAGGCTGGAACATGCTTCTCCGTCTGCATATAAACGGGTGTCGTTCTGAAACGTTCATGTGGCTGTTTTCTTTTATACTTGAGGAGTGCGCATTCGCTCCTCTGCGAGCCTCTGCAACCTACGGTTACCCATAACGCCCTTCGCTGCGCAGATCCACAGATACGTTTATGTGTATCTTCGCAGAAGTATAATTCCCGCTTAAGAGTGTAGGTGCAATGTCAAGCTACACTACACCCACATTGGTGGTGTTTAGCTCTGACCAGGGTTTAGAGTGGATGTGGGTGTAGGTGAGTTTAGCTCTGATCAGGGTTTAGAGAGGGTGTAGGTGAGTTTAGTGGGTGTGGGTCTGGGATGGCAGAACCAGTAATCTTTTTTCAAGAACTGACTGCTGGGTGGCATAAAAGAGAAGACAGACAGATGGGACGACTGGTGTTGCAAGGAAACGGGAGTTTTCTTTTTATTGTTAGGACATCATGTTAAGTACCCCCACCCCCACTTCCCTTGACTACAATGCATCCTTACCTCCACGTGTCCTGTGCCCCCTTCCCCCGGTTCTGGACGAGCCGTGGCCCTGCGTGTCTTCCCGTTCTCTCCCGACACATCCTCCCATGGTTTAGCGAGCTGTTTCCAGACGGCTCACTAACTGAACAGGGGCCCCATCATCACAGAGGCCGACGACCGGCTAGTAGATCCGAGGAGAATGGGGTTGCAGATCCAAGGTCCAGATCCTGGGTACAAGTCTCATAAAACTCAATGGCAGCGAGAAAAGCTGGGGGGTTTGTTGGTGCTTGCCAGCGCTGAGTTATGACGTGACAGTTGTTTTTTTCCAACTAGGAGGAAACTAGCAGCAACTCCATTGTCCAACCGACCAGTTAAACTAGTTGGGACGCTTGATGTCCAAAGAGTCCAAACCGTTTGGACTAGGAAGCCGAGTCGCGCGCACCTTCCTTAGCTAACAAGCTAACAGGGCCAGCTAGCTAGCTAGCTAACGTTAGTAAACACACAAACTTCCGACCTCTCGCGATTATTTCCCCAACGAGCCCGACTTCTTTCTTCCAAAGACGGCGTCAGTGGTAGCTGCTGTTTCCCCGACCTGTCACTCCAAACCCTTCGATGGTGTCTCCTCTGTTTTGGTCTCTTTAAATCCCTCACTTCCCTGTCTCTCCTCTCTGTTGGTGAAAGGTGGCTACTAGCGGCGGAGCTAACGCTCGCAAACCTACAACTTTTCACACGCCTGCGTGCGCGTGCCCGAGGCGAGGTGTAGGGTTCTCTTACGTCACGACGAAAGGCAACAGATACAAAATAAATACTAATGTTTCCTTTGTGAGCGATAAGCGGATTATCTTGAAACGAAATTCAACAAATATATGGAAATATAACGTTGCATGTTTCATTCATATGTTGATAGTCATTGCTGCCCTCAATCATCCTCGTAATCTCCTATTCCGTAGTTTGGAAATCGCGGTTTCAAGTGGATTTGGTGGGAAATAATAACAACTTGTTGCTGTATAGATCAATTTTACCACCAGTCGTCGACATGGCTTGAGCTTCCATTCTTAACCCCGATTTTAACGGTTGTGTTTACCACTTTGTTGTCTCGTTCATGTACGCCTGACTGGTTAAGTACCCGATTTCGGACAGCACGTGAAGGCAGCACAAGAAACCAAACGTAATGTTGTATTTTTGGCTGGACGATGAGTCTAGCCCTAGAAACCCAACTGACTGACTGACTGACTGAGTGATGAAGTCACCATTGGTCGACTGACTGACTGAGTGATGAAGTTACACCATTGGTCGGAGTCTGATGACGTCATCACATTATGCCATCATCACATCGTGACATCATCACATCGTGACATCATCACAAATTTCTCCCGCACTCTGTCTCCTTCTGGGAAACTCAATCGTGGCAGCATGCCACGATAAACAAGCTGTGGCTGGAGATGATGTCACGATGTGATGATGTCATGATGTGATGATGTCACGATGTGATGCTGTCACGATGGATGATGTGATGATGTCACGATGTGATGATGTCACTACGCCCAAAGGTAATAGCATCACAATGTGATGATGTCACTGCGCCCAAATAAGGTAATAGCATCACGCCCAAATAAGGTAATAGCATCAGTCACTCAGTCAGTCACTCAGTCACGGACATTGTTTTGACAATAAAGAATTGCTAGGCTGTAGGCAGGGCGTAAAATTAACACCCGCCAAGCGGCAATGGCGGGTAGAAATTGAGTTTGGCCGGTAAAAAAAAACCACACACCCGCCAGTGGCCAATAGCTAATTTTGAATCGCAGGTGTTGTTTTTTTATGTGCTTCGACCATATAGTTAAATATGGTCTTCTACCGGCAGTCAATAAATCTGTCAATCCGTGCGCACATTTAAATCCTGAAAGAGAGATGCGTAATGTTGTGAACAAATAAAGTTTTGAACTGAGCATCAACAATCCTCGTTTCATATTATACAATTTAAATTGCAGTATATTTATCTGCATAATGTTGTGGAATTATTTAATATCCGTAATATTTAATAAATATTAATATTGTTATACAATTAGGATAGTTATTCTTGCCATATCCCGGATTTTTTTTAATTTTAGTTGTGTGCTTGTGGTCTTGGTGGAACTTTTATTTGTTTTTTTCCTTCAAGTTCCATCTGTAATCAAAGAATATATTTTTAGGCCAAAAATAAATAAAACCACTATAAGAAAATAACATTAATAATCATTTAAAAACCAGTTTAATTGT
>OMLI01084657.1:2901-21332 GCA_900302605.1 Rondeletia loricata
ACTTTGAAAACATGAAAAATAATAATACATACTTGCCATAAATATATTATAATCTGTAGCAAGGCCTAGTCGACAAGGAATGTCTAGTTACGTTTGGGGTAAACTGATGTTTGGGGGAACAAGTTGCCAAATAAAATGGCTGAGTATATGTGTTGGAGAAGTAGAGAGTGTTTATGGTTAGTAACACACAATTTTTTCAATTCTTGTAATCAGTTACCTTTTATTTTTCTCAAAAAAGTAGCCATTACTTTTACAGTATTTTTTTTCTAGTAATATAAAATAAATACATTAATAGCCCAAAGGTGACAAGCTTCAATACAGATTGTAGATTTGGCACAGGCAGATCTTTTTTGGTGTTGGCTAAAGCAATTCAAACCATTCGAAAACATGGAGATGTTTACCACATTGTGCGATCAGTTTTAGAGCTTATATCATCTTGCAACGGTAGTAGGAGAGGTGAATCCAGAGCCTTGGTTCTTGGACAGTTTGCAGATTGTATTTTTTAAATACTTTTTGTATAAAGTGACTTGGATTTCCCAGTTCTTTCTTGCTACTTTCAAAACACGAAAACAAAAGCCTAGCTTGGTTTGAAGTATCTATGCATGAACCCAGTGACTTTAGAATGAACTGAAATGACGTTATTCTTTTTTCTATTTCCACCCTCCTGGGACTTTCTGTTTCACTATTCCAAGTTGCCACCTAACGTAATCTTTTCATTATGGAAACACATACAGGACTTTGAATTACCTCAGTGGAAAGAGGAAAACATTTTCGTAGATATTTCCTCTGCGTTGCTAAACTGATGTATGACCAACATATTTCGAGTGTTTGTGAAAGTTAATATAACTTGTAATGTAACTTCTCACTCTCCACAGAAAGTCATATTGTTATATAACTCATTACATTAATTGAAACGTTATATTCAGTATGTAATGCATTACTTTTTTCAGGTAACTTCCCTCACGCTGATTATCACTGTAGGCATTGCCATAGCAGGTTGTTTGTTTACGATCACTAAATCAACGTTCTCTATGCTAATGAGTGGTGTGATGCATTGTGGGAATGGACCCACGATGGTTGTAAAGTGACACCCTCAGCAGCATTGATTGGACTGCTGAATCAATGGAGCATCACTGATATACAGGCGCATATACAAACACACACGCACAAAACATGCACATATACAGGTGGACAGGCTCTCTTACTCATACATACCCCATTGACTGCACAACACACCTCCTAGTGTGTTGTGTGTGTGTGTGTGTGTGTGTGTGTGTGTGTGTGTGTGTGTGTGTGTGTGTGTGTGTGCGAGAGATGGAGAGGCAGAAGGACAGAGAGAGGGATAGAGATTCTAATGTGTTTTTATTTGTTGGTGGGTGACAGATATAGCCCTGCTGCTGTTACACTGACCGGGCCCTTATCAGCAGAGGAAAATGAAAGAGGCATTTTTGGGGGAAACGGAAGAGAGAATGCCCTTTAACTCCAATCTGCTTTAGTATGGGGCCAATCAACCTCTGGCAGGAGAGAAATTGACTTCAGACCTCCTCCCTCCCCTCCTACCTCCACCATCTCCCTGTTTCTATTAGTGTGACTCTCTTCATAGCTTCCTCCTCATATTTTTCCTCTCCTCGCTCTCTCCTTTCCTCCTCTGGCTTCCAGGCAGCTCTGCAAGACTGGTTTCAGTTCACTGGGACATCTCCTGCAGTTATAAAAGGGCATGGCACAGGGAATAAAATGACAAGATAGAGAGAATTACAGAAGGGGAGAGATTAAACTATAGTGGACTTGAATTGAGAGGCACAGAGATAGAAAGATGAAAGTCGTATGCAGGAGTTAGGAGAAAACCTCCTTAAATCTTTCAATCTTCTTAACATTTTACCTTCCAGTCAAATGGTGAGAAAAAGGGATAGAGAAAAGGAAGGGAGATGGAGGAAAAGGGACATATGTAATATTAGGGGTGGGAATCACCAGAGGCCCCACAATACGATGTTATCACGATACTTGATCCACGATACGATATTATTGCGATTTGTAAGAATTTGCGATAGGATATTTTGCGATATATTGCGATTTATTACCTTTTTTGATTAAATTATGTCCCCAAAGGAAAACTTGGCTCTAGTTTGGAGAGCGTGAGACAGCAGTGTCCAGTCCTCTGAGGTAATGTGCTGTTACAGTCACATAGGAATCCACTGCCCTTCACGTCCACGCATCGCAGGTCAGTGCAACTCTTTCTACTGTATTCAATGATTCCTCAACTTTAAGCTTCACTCCTCTGTAGAGCTTGGGTACGGCTGGGTTGGTTTTGTTATCCTAGTACCAAAAGGTTCAACGCGTATTTAAAATAATAATTAAATAATAAAAGACCGATACTTTGCATCCGTGTATCGATACAATTTTGTCACGCTAAATATTGCGATACTATGCTGTATCGATGGCTAGTGGCTAGACCAGACCACTGGATGACCGGTACTTCTCTCAGAGAGAAGGGATGCAAATAGAGACGTCACTGTAGTTCTATTTCACAGGAAGGACATGGGAATGGCTGATTACATTGATTGCTGAGGGAGGAATGGTCCCTGCTCTCATCAGTTAGAATGCCCCTGTCTTTGACTGTCTCTGTCACCTAGCACACAGAGTAATTTACACGATTAATAATCACACAAGCTGATTATTAGCGGATGCATTGGAAAAAATGCAGGTGGGCTAATGGAGGAGAAGAGGAGGAGAATTAGATAAGCCTCCAGACAGAAGTTGATTTCACTTGTATGTCTTTTTGTCGAAGATCTAAGTGCACTTCAGACAGCACTAGTGGAGATATAAGGACAGAAAAGAGAGAAAGACCTGCATAATTAACCCAATATGTCTTAGATGTCTCAAGTTAGAGTGCTCAGATTTCTAGATGTGACATGTTAGGTCTTAATCTAAGCAGTTATTTAATTATTCCTCCAAATACGGTCATTACCTTTACTATATTATTTTCGTTTTGCATTTTCGTTTGGTTTGCTGTCATCAGTTTCATGCTTTATTTAAACAGACCATCAAGAGTTCTGCTATACAACTAAATGCAGTGGCTACTGGCTTAAAATACAAAGAGCATTTTGTTTGCAGTGCATTTAATTTATGTAAACATGACAAGCTCTACATTGAGGAGGACTGAATCCCCTGCGCTGTGCATGTGTTTTATATTCTGCACTGCTGGAAATGAAGTAAGCCTAAACATTGTAAATGTTGAGTGTGGACTATTTTTCTTCTTTCTCATACTCCATTGGTTTTACACACCAAATTAGCATGAGAATGACCAGCAGCACCATAAATCTTCTGAGGCCTTTTTATGGCTGTAACATGTTATGTAAAAAATACTTTTAAAGGTGATATTCTTCAAAGTGGTCATGAAAATTATAAATGCAATGGATTAACAAACTCTATGTATTATGCAACAATGATCACAATGCCATTTTACTTTCCCCCAGTTTAGTTTTATCTGCTTAAAAGGCAGAAGAGAAACGTCTTGAGCTTTTTGTATTTCTCTCACACTGAGCTGGAAAATAAAGCTTTCAAGGTTACACCACTTATCATTGACGCAGAGGCCATTGTTGAGCACCTGGTGTAACACTCTGCCATCTTATCTCCTTCCTCCTCTCCCTCTTTCTCCACCTTTCAATACATTTCTGCCTTTCTCTTTCTGGTAGCCGCACCACACACACAAATCGTCCACTTTCCCTCTCTGTCTATTGGTGTGGGTTTGGTTGGAGGAGAAAGTGCTCTCTACTGCTGTGAAGCTGTTTTGGCAAATCACAAGCTGCCTGAGCCCACGCTGGCCTTTCTCAATTAGTGGACAAAATAACAAAAGCAGCTTATCAATGCATGGACAAGAAGCTGCATTCTCTCGGTGGCAGGTAGGCTGCAGATAAGAATGATAGAAATAAAACAGAACGCAAGGTGAAAAATGACAAGAGGAGAAAGGGGAAGGAGGAGTGCTGTGAGAGAGGACAGGTGACAGGGAAAGTCATAGATAAGGTTTTAGAGACACTCGCTCAGTTGGTTTGTTTTTCCCATTTTCTGCTCCATTGGGCTCTGTTGGAAACTGCACAGGCCTGCAGGCCTGATGGGTTATTACTGATGATGGCTCCTCTGAGAGTTATAATGTTACTGCGGCTGTGACGTGTGCTCCATGGTTGAAAGGGCAGGATTTTGTATGCGTGTCATGGTTGGACTTGCCGTTTTCAACGAAGGTGGTGGTCAGACACAGAGGTTTGCATGCTAAAAAGAACGTATTAAAGGTATCATTACAGTAACATTTGTTCCCAGATTTCCACACGTATGTTTGTTGTCGCCACATCTTTTACAAAATGTTTCTTTCTCTCCTGTGCGCTGCACACATGTTGCTGTCTCAGTGAGAGCAGAACAAGAGCTGTATCATACAGCCAGTGGACTGCTGGGTAGCACACCGCTGCAAATTAGATCAGATCAGGGGATCCGCTGCTGTCTGGGTGGAAGCTGTCCTTCAAAAATTGGAGATCAACGCCCATAACTCATAATCAGAGACAAAAGGCCAAATCTGGCGAGGGAAGAATGTCAGTTACCACTACCCATACAGTCTCAGCCTTGGTGGAGATGAGCTATTCAAATCAGTGTTTAACATCGCTTCATCACCGTCAAAGTAATTAACATAAAAATAGAATTCTGATTGTCACAGTATGATAGGCTGTTTTTCCAGAGAGTTACTAACATGCAGACCTTCCAGAGAATGAAGAGAAGTGATGGGTATGTATGCCGGTGGGGTCTTGCTTGATTGGCAGTGACATGGAGAGTGTGACTGACAGGTCTCCAGGCAGTGGAGAGGATCATTAGTGCAGTGTGTGTGTGTGTGAGAGACAGAGATAGACGTGACAGAGTAGAGGGGGAGCAACAGAAAGAAAAAGAGGGCGAAAGAGAGAGAGAGAGCCGCGTAGTTGCAAAGTACAGCAGGGATATTTTCCACTCGGACAAACATGTCATGTATCTTTGAATGTTGTGTCTCTTCCCAGAAGCCTGTCCAATCTCCTGTAGCATGCCAGATCTCATCTCTAGCTGTCTGCAGAGACGATGGCTGTCTATTGATTTCACCTCGCTGTGCACAGAAGTCTACATCTGATCCCAGGAAGTATATGCAGTAAGATGTACAGCTGAGATACATGGATACATTCTATTTGGTTCATTTCCTTAAACTTCAGATAGGGAGCTGATTGAATTGAGAACTATTTTGACACACTATACCATCCATATAGGCTCCTAGTCAGAATCTACAGTTTGTATGTACACTACAGTTGTTACTAACATTAAATAGAAAGGAAATGATAAAGCATCGACATTCCCCTGTGTGTGTGCACAGCTGCACAGTTGTGAAAGGCATTAAGCATGAGAAAGATGCTGCTTAAGCAAACCTGCTTGCTTGCTGCTTTGTAAAGGCCCCTCTCAGTCTGTTGACACAGTGTTAAAATCACTCATGGCAAATCGGTCTAGCTCTCTGGGTTTTATGTACGGAAATCCATCTTGAGAGCTTTCTGCTCCATGTCATCTTACAGAGGAGAGCAATACAATTTGATGTCTCTACAGCGTTGCTGTGCTATGGACCACAGCTTCATCTGTCATTGCTCATGATATTTCTCTACAGTATCATCCCAATGGATAAATGCTCTATAGCCAATTAAACATCCTGCTTGGCTTTGAAGCCCAATTTGTTCCGCTATCTTGCGTGATTCTTTGGACCTTTTAATGGCAATGGACAAGTAATGGAGAATTGTGGTCTTGGTTTAACTGGGGTCCTGAAAACAGTCCCTACTAATTGGACCGCAAAATAGCACAGTGGAGATGTATTTCATTTCCTGTAGTATATGCTATGGTACAGTTGGAAGGACTGAATTGTGAAGTATATCATTATTGACCATATGTTTATGAATAATGAATGTGCTGCTGTACATTTGCATCATGTCTCCCTTTGTCATTGTGTATCAACCATACTATGTGGTGTTGGCTGGCTGCAGCAGGCTAAAGGAGGTTTCTGGCCAGTGCTACTGGCTGAGTGGAAGCCTCCTGCCGTTTAGTGGTCACCAGAGATACTCTGACATTCATCATCAATTTCTATGGCCGTCTGTGTGACATTAATGATTCAGGAGGCAAACACACAGCAGCCTGTAAATTAGCATGAGTCAACTAAGGCTATACATTAGAGCAAGAATAATACAATACAACCATGGGACTGATAGGACACGGACATAAGCAAAACCCTTCTAGACCTCGCAGTAAGGACAGAATAATGTTTAATAGAGTAGTGTGGCTGAGCATTAAATAAAGAAGGCGGCTTTGTATAATTTATTAGTGACCTGGAGTACCAATGGAAACCCCTGCAGCTGCTCTTCATAGCCACCTCTCTGTGCGTTGTGTGATACTGTACAGACTAGTAATGGTAGCCCTTGGGGAAATGATCTGGTCAAATATCAGCCTCCCAGGATATGAAGAATCTGCTGATATAAGGTGAAGGATCTGCGGGCTGAGCTACTGTATGTTTTATTTAGAAATGACTGCTGTTTTTAAAGGCAAAGGAAGATCTCTTAAGTCAGCGATCTGCATTGAGCTTAGCTGAAGTAACGAGGCTGAGGTTGCTATGGGAGCTGATGAATTTTCAATTGGAAGCGGATGGAGGGTGACCCACATTCCTGTGGTACTCTCACTCGCACACAAATTCACTATATAAGACTCCCTATAATATTCCATGTCTCTCCACCTCTCTCATCTCACTTTAAGTCTTTCATAGACACACACAATTGTGCACACACATTCACACAAAGCAAAAGATGCATGAGGCTACATACATTCATAGTTTTTGCACCAGAGGTTGTCACGCTGCCCAGAGGCTGCTGGGAGCATAAAAGTTGAGATGGGAAGAAAGAAGAAGAAGGAATATGAGCTGAGCAGAGTACAGGGCAATGAGGTTAATACAATGACAAGACCATCTAATGTAAGGGGGAAATATATGGTTCTATTGTAAATATCTATGTCGTATGTAGTCTAGTGTTATTGCTTTATACCAAAGGGAATCAAAGGGACAAGAGAGGCAGAAGAGTGCTCACGTGTGTTTAAGAGCAAGTTTTGTATTTCACTCTGAAGTTTCAATTCATCACTTCCTGTGCGTGGAGAAGATTTCCAACTAGTGACCATACCCAAGATCAGAATTTCATTTGGGCAAATAGGGCGAATCTACCGAGCCTCAATTAGTTGGCATGGGACGCTCTTCTCTTTTGCAGCCTTACTTCGTGATGTAGACTGCTAAGATGGGTGTATACTTGCATAAAAGTCTTGCATAGTGCAGCTTAAACTTTTAAATAACTGAATTGCAATTACAAAGGCGGCTAGACAAGCCAGTCATATTAAGTTGAATTCCAATTAGCAGTATGTGCCAGCTGAGGTCTGACACAAGGTCTGACACAAAGCTGGTGTTTATAACAGGGCTGCCATTTGCACACTGCTTGTATCTAGGGCCAATGCACAGAGACGCATAACCTGGTGTAAGGAGCACAGTCATCTGTCACCGCTTTTCCTACATTTGGTTGGATTTACGTTTGGAGAAAGCCAAAGGATGCCTTCAACCCACAGCATCTCTTGCCAGCTGCTGAACATGGTGGTGGATCTGTAATGGTATGGGCAGCCATCTAGTGGGAGCCATTAGCTGCGATGATTTCTCTGCATGGTCATGTAACGGCAGAGGAATATGAGGCAATTTTCCAGGACCAGGTGACCCTGTGGTGCGAACACTGTTCCCTCATGATGTTCCCATATTCCAAGATGATATTGCCCCCATAAACACTGCTAGAGGGGTTTCATAAGTACAAGGATGAAACCTTCCATGGCCTCCTCAATCACCAGATCTAAACATCATTGAACCTTTATGGGAGAATCTGGAGCACAGAGCACAAAATAGATTTCCACCTCCTTCATCCTTGAAGAAACTGGAGGCTTTCCTTCTTGAAGAATGGTCCGTTATCCCACTACACACAGTTCAGGACTCGGATGAGAGCAGTACAAGAACTGAAGCTGTTCTGAAGGCAAAGGGGAGCTATTCCTTGCTTGATCATATATTGTTAGGTTATTCTGGCCAAACCCCTGTATGTTCAATATTAATAGTGTTTTTTCGGTGCCCTATATCCCTTTGTCATCCATGTATCCTTTGCTTTTCTGCCAACTGGAGCCCAGCCACTCTCAGACACACCTGTGGTGTTTACCTGGCAGATTGATTCTCCTGTCACTGAGCTTGGCCGCCTGCAGAAAACTGCACCTCACAACCAAACTGAACAGAGGTAAAATGCCACAGCGTCCATCTCTGGTTGTACTATAAACCGTATAGTGATAAGAGAAATGTATGTAACCTTTATTTCACCAGGAAAGAAATACCAAGAGGAAACCTTTCCTGCTCTTAAAACCACAAAGAAAGGAGGAAAAGACCATAATTGGGCTTTAGAGTGCCTTCTTTTACGTGTCCCCAATATAGCAGAGACTTCGTGACAAATCATTCCTGTTGGATCTATACCCTTGAAAAACATAAGGCGGTGAAAAAGATGAATACCTTCCCTGTACTCTGTTGAGAAAGCAGTGAGTCACTGTGCTTCCCTTGGAGCTACATTATCAGTACAGGGCTGAGTGAGTGCGTTTCCTCTGGTTAGAAGCCGAGGTTTAAGTGTCTCCTCACTGTTGTGTTTACTCAGGGCAGAGGGAACGGCAGCGGGAATGTGTGTTGTGTGTACTCAGGGAGGGCTGTGTCAGGACACCGCGCCTACTGCAGCACACATTTGAAAGTCGGCGATAAAGACAGTGGCGTGCTGACGATGACATGATGCCACCTCAGATAAATATTGGTTCCAATTTATTGACATTGTTGACGAAGTATTAGTCATATGTACCCAACGTGTCAGGAGCATCATGTGGTACAGTTGTGCAGCTGCCAAAATGTCCACGTTGGAATAAGAATTATGCAACACATATTTGACTTACTTTACTTTTGGGCTCAAAGGAATCGGATGAATCCACTTCATTGCATTAGATTTTTGTCAGGTCTGCGTATTCTGTGGAATCTGATCTCTTGATGACAGTGGGATTTTCACTTTTCCCCTACAGGCTGTTTTCACTATGGTGGATTAGATAACGATAAATTCAAATGGCGTTCAGTTCATATTAATAGGTAGAATTGCTTATAATGTTTCAAACTCAGATCACTGATTTTTATTCCTCTCCTAACAGATGACCAGTTAGTATTTTACTTGTGTTCAGTTTGCTTGGGCTGTATTTCCCAGTCTTAAACAGCCTGAGTGTTGTCTGAGGATAACTGCCATGCATGTCTGTGTATTTGCTTTGTGAAGTCTGAACATTAACTCAGTGACTCAGAAGGAAGTGAAGCGAAAATAATGCTCATTAAACAGCTGCCCAAGTAACAGTTCTTCCAAGAGAAGACACAGTGAGTGAATAATGGAGGAAGACAGGTTCGTATTCATTTAATTAGCATCTTGTTCATTTACAGGTAGAAATCTGTAAATCTAAATTATTTGAACCCATGCCTTGCTACCTAAAGGCAAAGAAAGATCTCTTCATCAGTTACAATGCAGCTGCAGTGCAGCTTAATCACTGATGGGCTGCAACTGAAGCTGGGAGGGTGTCTGCCGATTCATTAGCAGTAATTCATGTAAAGCGAAAAGAAAAGGCAAGACAAGACAGGATGAGGATGAAGGAGACAGTAATGAATAAGGACTGAGGGAGATTGGCGTGGGCTCCTGCTGATCGCTCCACTCCATTCGCTTATTATATTATCCCCCTTTGATCTCTATTCATTTCATCACAACTTTATTTACAAGCAGTGGCAACATTTTGCCCATCTCCTCTGTGCCTCATATAACCTCATATATATCCGTTTTTGAATTTACATGGTGTGTATAACTCGGAAGTAGACGGTTATTTGTGTTAATCCATACGCCTTTGTTAAAGCTATGCATCAGTGTCAGCATTGGATAATGTTCCTGACATTACAACACAATGATAAATCACATTGCAGCACTATAAATTCTACTTGACTTGCTCAGATGGCATGCTAAGACTGGAGTTTTATTCTTATCGAGGCCATACCTGTAACAGACCAATTAAATTACCTCTCCCCTGGCTTCTCTCTCTCTCTCTCTGTGTATGTGTGTGTCTCACTCTCTCTCTGTCTCTCTCTCTCTGTCCTCTGAATATTCCCTATTTTATTTTCTCCATCTAACCTCCTCCCCTCTGCCTCTCCCATAGCATTATGTCTTTTTTTCAGTTCTGTTTTGTTGCTACATCATCATCCCATTTCCTCTCTCAATAAGATGCTGGAAATCAGAACATTGGTACTTGAAATACTGAATCATAATTGCAAACCATAGTGGCATGTTATACTGCTCGTCACAGGACCGTAAAAATATAAATGAACAACATATTATTGTTTCCTCTCATCCTCCAGAGCAGGGATAGGCAACCGTGTGCCATGGAGTGCCGAGAGTCTACACCAGGTAGACTGCACCAGGTGATTTCACTGATTAGTTCCTCCTCTCTTGTTGAAGTTGTACTAATCAGTGAAATCACCTGGTGCAGTATTTGGTTGGAATGAAAACCTGCATACTCTCAGCACTCCAGGGCACATGGTTGCCTACCCCTGCTCCAGAGGGTCACCGATCACTTACTGTATAAGAGGCATCATAGAGTTGTCCTTCTCAACATCTTGAGGCTGCACTTAATCAGACAATGCAGTTAGATAGAAAATAGTGTGCGTGCGTGCGTGCGTGCGTGCGTACAGCGTTGAAAGCACAGCAATCCTATGGCCATTGACAACAGTATCAGAGGTATTCAGCAAAGGGCCATTTAGCATTCCCACAATGCACCACAGCAGGGCTAGGAGTGACATTTGCACTGTTTAACACCATGTACCCTGTGGACCATTTAGTGAGGAAATGTCCAAAATAAGACTGGCATGTGAATGCATGCGTGTGCCTGCATGCATGTCCATAATTGGTGCAAGTCTTGTCTTAAATTTCATGGAAAGATAGAGGTTGACTAATAGAAGCTGATTAATGCCATACTGTGTTGAGAAATGTGGGTGTTGGGCTCTGGAGGTCAGTCATGGAGACTAATTGGGAGCTGTGCAGCTGTCACAGCTGTCTAATTGTAGTTCCTTTTGTAATCCTGCCAATCAATGTCTTGTTTTAATTAGGACTTTTTACACCGGCCATGTGAAAAGACAAGCACATTAACCAGTCGCTCTTTCACTGCAAAGCCAGGCTTAACCATCAGTGTCCTTTTCTAAGTCAGTAACATCAACCATATTGTATTGACTAAAGCATATGTCTCTGGTGTCTGTTTGACTGTTTAGGTTTCCTGTGGAGTCGAAAGTGATTGCCGTTTGTTGGTTGTAATTTCCTTGGCGCACCGGAGAAACGCTGATTAGAAGAGGAGCACTGGAGGGACCTGTTCAGACTATGCTGATGCTAAAAGAACAACAACCCAAACATTAACAGAGCATAACATATCCCAAATCAGAGTACGTCACAGGGTCATGTAGTTCTCCCTGACTCCCTACAAACCCCACCTTCCCTTGGCTGGTTTGATTGTCTGGACCAATGGAGCAGGCCGGGGAGGATCTGAACCTCTCCTTTCTGCTGGAACATGAAAGAGAAGTGATCCTGAAGGTGTTGCAGAAAGATGAGAAATTGAGGAAACGAGAGGAGAAGAGGATACGGTGAGAACTTTGCTATTAGTATCAGTTGTCACAAGCCTACGATTGTTTTGTTACATCAGTGGTGAAGCATCATGTTTTCTGGACTCTCTCTCGTTTTCAACTTCTCTGAATTTCTCTCCGTCTTCTCCTCTTTCTCTCCTATAGGAAGCTGAAGAATGAGTTGCTGGAGATCAAGCGGAAGGGTTCCCGTCTGCCCCAGGAGGTGGGGGACCGCCAGTGTGCTCGCTGCCTGAAGATCTTGGGCCTGGTCTTCGACCGCGGAGAGCTCTGTGAGGAGTGTCAGCAGCGCGTCTGCAACGGGTGCCGCGCGACACCTCCCAAAGGACGCCAGTGGAGGTGTAACATTTGTGCCAAGATCTCGTAAGTGTGATAGCACAGCAGAGAACAGGACAGGTTAGTCTTTGTGACTGGAATGGACTCCAGATGGTGTGGATGTGATGCTTAATGACGCCACATCTGTCTCCATTTGTCTGTGAGGGCCTCAGGTGTTTCAGTGCTGTGATCCTCTCCAGGCCTGGGGTTTATTCTTAGAGGAACAATCCACCCTGAAACACTTCAACACTGTTACAAGAACAGCTATTGGCGATGTACCTTGCATTTCTGTGCCCATTTTGTTCTTTGGTGGTGTATTCTCCGTATTCCTGCTATCTAACAGTGTATGAGTAGGTGGGTTCTTTCCCTTAATAAAGACCGGAAGTGTGTTTAGGCGTTGACTTCCCAGTATGAGCATGAGGTGGATGATGTGTTTGCACGGCAGGGAGCTGAAGGTGGTGACAGGAGAGTGGTTCCTGGAGGAGAGGTCCAAGCGCTTTGAGCAGGGGACTGTGCTCAGCAGCGATGTGGTCAAACAGACGATCTTGAGCAGTCCCACTGGTGAGCATGACCTCTAATGTACTGCAAACTGTAGGCCAGTAATCTAAACCATAACGATTATTGTGGAAATATGTAGGCTGACTTTGTTGATTGACTATTGATATTTTTTTGATCACAAGCCACAGACAAGACGTCTCCAGAGAGCATGTCAACCCAATCCAAACAAGGCCCTCCTGAATCTGAGAGGCCTGACACACCCAGATCCAGCAAAAGTGCAATACTGAACCTTGTGGATGGAGCCAGGAGGAAAGGGTAAGGAGTGACACATACAAAATAGTGTAATTAATATACACACGTAAACACATACAACACTATATTTTATAGTTAGACGTGAACTGCTGGCGCTACTAGTAGCCTTTGTTAAATCGATGAGTTGGGGTGCTGGTTCCAGGGTGAAGTCATAGTTATAGGTTTCACTCAATTAATAAATTAATGTTTAAAATTCCAAGTATACAACACAAAAATATGCAGATTATGTGGTAAGCAGTCAGTGGATATGGTCAAATCATCTCAGACCAAATCTGAAAGAAGTGTGCAGCGTGTTGAAGGCACACTGCAGTACGAAAGCATTTGAATAGAGCAACTGAATTCAAAGACCTTGAATGTCGTTTTAAAATACATTTGTTATGGCAACACAGCTGTAATTGGATTTTCCTCTACAAACTTCAAACTAAGTACTCTTAGGGCCCTAATTTGGTGAATCAGAGCGGTGTCGGTAACTCAGACGCAAAGTGAGGACGGTGGCGCTTTAAGGCGTGTCTAACACAATTTAGGTAATTTCGTGACGATAGCGAACCTCCCGCGCAGTTGTAAAAGAGGTTGGATTAACTCTTAATAAAATACACGTGGGTGTGGTGGGGGATTCGTTTCATAATGGCCAATTAGAACACCTATTTTCTATCCCTTTAAATACCAGTGCACCAACGCTATAGCAAATTGGCAATTTCCTGACATGGATGACAGTTTTGCGCGGCTGTGCCAGGAGCGCTTCTCAAAAGAGGAGAGCGACAGCGTGTCGGGAGAGGTGCAGCTTCTGCCTGCACTCCTCCTCAGACAGGTTGATAAATGATACCCGTTGTTGGTATATGCACTCACGGTATCGCCTTCGGCGTCCAATTATGTACTTTAACTTTGTAAAATCCTTTCACATAAGAATAACAATGTGCATACAAACATATTTATTTAACATGTGTATCTTACTGAACAGTAGAGATGGATTGCCTGCTGGCTTCAGTCTTTCATGTCTGTGCATTGAATAACCACAAGCTGTGGTTAAATAGTTTTAAGCTTAATTGATTACAGCTTGCAAGTTACCCATGGATTGGACGATTTGCCTCAACGTGGGGGGAAATTCACAATATTCACAAAACATTCTCATGTGACTTCAGATAACCCTATGTTCATATGTGCGCATCAACAAAGTCACCAAATTGCACAGTGCCAGCATTTGCGTTAAGAGGTGGTCTAGTTGGACGTGAACTCAAACTCATTATTTGACACCAAACTTGCATAGCGCCGACTGTTTTCATTGTCACACCCCCTATTGTGCTGCCCAACCTATAGTCACGCAAACACCTTTGTTGCGCACCACGAAATTGCCAAACTCGGCGGAGGCGGGAAATATAACTCCCCTTACCGCCGGCACGAAAATAGGGCCCTTAGTGCTCTCAGTAGCTTTTTTGCACACGTTCCTGAGGGGATCACAGTGTTTCAAAACACTCTTCTAACAAAGCAGCCATATAGAGAAAAGCATCTATTGGAAGGAACGTACATTTCAGCTCTGATGAGTGTATTTCCTTTGTAAACTTCACACTGTAAGTGGATGAGGTTATTCTAATAAGGCAGATGGAGAAGAGACAGTGTAATTAACCTGTTTATGCAATTACGAGCATCATTGAATATCTCCTGTATGGTTAAAAGTGTATGTGTGTGTCCATGCGTGCCTGAATGTGTGTGTGTGCTGAAGGGTGAAGATGGATAAAAGGGGCATCCGGCCCAACTTGAAGCCAGAGAACGGAGTTGACAGTGGCAGTGTTCATTCTGCCCCTGTTGGAGACACTCTCAGCATACGAAGCGTCCGCTCTGCTCCTGCTCCACGCTCACACAGGTGTCCATCCAAATTACCATTACTTCCATCAAATGGCGTAACCCATGAAAGAGTGATCTATTACATACAGTCATTTAAGATTTCAAATAATAATCATCTTTATTTGTAGCACTTTTCAAAACAGTTACAAAGTGCTTTATGAAGGAATAAACAAGAACAAAAAAGAAAAATTGTCAGAGGGCAACGTGCAGGATGTCAACGTCAACCCAAACGAACACAAAAGTTTCACAATATCATATTATGACACAGTAAAAATGGACGACTACAGACGTCGTCTCAACTTTCATTTTGGCATTACATGGGTTTTTAACGTTGGTGCAGGCCGTCGTACCAATATCTATTCAATGTCAAAATGTTTGCTGGGAATGTAAGCAAAGCAAGAAGCATGAAAGTAAATCATGAAAAGGGAGGTCAAGGACAATTATTAAGAGATCATTACATAAAAGTAATTCTATTAAAGTGATTCAATTATACTGAATCAGGTCTAGGAAAGTCTAGGAGCCCTGGGAGCGATGGAAGACTTTGATTAGTGTAATTTCACATTCAACAAGCTGAAACATGTTACGATAGTTGAATATATGTTTGATATGTCTAATAAAGGTGAAATGTGCAGTCTTTTAAGTGGTTTGTGTTGCAGCGGCAGTGCTTTGGCCTTGGAGTCCTCAGGGATGCCCACGGTGCTCAACAACCTGCGTCCCCTAACTCTGGACAGCCGGAGGGTCAGGGTCAGCAACTGACACACACACACACACACACACACACACACACATTGGGAGGGGGAAAAAAACTATACAGATTGAATTGTTATTTTAACTGTGTGTGTGTGTGTGTGCGTGTGCGTGTGCGTGTGCGTGTGTGTGTGTGCGCACAGCCTGACGGAGCAGAAAGTGTTGCCAGTTTTCAGTCCAGTGACAGTGTGTCTGAGAAGACGGCTGACAGGCATCGCAGGACAGAATGTGGCACCCCCTCCATTTCCGTGTCCAGGGCCTCGGGCTCATCAGGTATCTCCATGACAACCCGACAGGGTCCTCACACCTAGCGGTTGTGGTCTTTTTTTGTTGTTGTTGTTCGACACTGAAGGGGTGAGACGTGACTCTCCGGAACACCTGGTTTTGTTTCACAGCTCGCATAAAAACATTCCAATAATTGAGTCGCAGTATTGCAGAGAGGAATGGAAAAGATGAACCGTGTTAACAGTCATTTGAAAACAGATCATGTCCGAGGTGAGACAGCGTAACTAGGATCGTGCACAAGCCTTCAGCTGCGCTTCAACTCAGACTGTTAAGTACCTTGTAAAGGACCAAATTACTCATTCAAGTGTCACACTGTCAGGGCCAGATGTCACCTCTGCACTTCTGCACTCTGTAAATTACAGGTACTTACTGTAAATTACCCCTGTCACTGTCAGTTCCTTGTCTTTATACGTTGACCTCTCCCCTTCTTCGGTAAAATCGTCTCCGCTCTGTCTCTCCTGGTGTCACTACTCAGACAGCTGGCTCTGGTAGCAGCATATGTCAATATTTAAAAGCAGCTCCAATTAGTGTCATTAGCCTAAGCCTAAGCCCATGAGGCCCTAAAGGGATGACTTTTTGTTTTGTTGCATTGTCTCTGCAGATATTCTGACGTAACATTATATGTACAGATAATGTCACTTTGCACGCCTTCATGATGTTTAAGCAGATGACACAGATAACATGTCCTCCCTCCCTCGCATTGTCTGTCTCTAGTGTGTGCCCGTTCTCTCCCCGGCTCATTCTCTTTTCAAACGGGGTCCGTGAAAGTAAATGTTCTCTCGTTCTTTCTCCGCACTCCCCAACGCCCTCTCCTCCCCCCCGCTGCCAGATCATAGTCACTCAGAGATGGACCTGTCAGCTCCCGGTTCTGAACCCAGTGATGATGCCCTCAGTCTCAGAAGCCGCTCGGTCCCCGGGCTCAACGAAACGGTAAGCGGCATCAATCCGCCTCCTCCTCCTTCCTCAACTCTCTCCCTGCACACTGATCTCGTATTTGATTTCCACAAGAGCCTTCACCGCAGACCACAATCACATCAAAGGCTGTGTTGTGCAGGTTTCTATGGGGACTTCAAAACGTTTCTCTATTTCTCGCTACATCTGTAATTCATACATCCATATCCATATCAAGGTCAGATATGGGGCTGAATTTTACTTCACTACAGAGACTGTGAAGGGCAGCTAAATGGCTGTAGGCTGAAACAGGTGGAGGATCTGACGGTTAGCATAGGGCTGCTTTGTCTCTGTATTTACCGAGTGTTCATTTACTGTCAGAGCTATTTGTACAAACACAGGCGCATGGACACACTCAGACATGCACACACACACACACACACACACACAACTATGCACACAAACCTACATGCTTCATGCTCACAAGTTTACTGTGAGCTTTGTGATTATGTGTGTGACAAGCGAGTAAACAAATTCACATAATAATAATAATAATAATTTATTGTATTTATATTGCGCTTTTTATTCGTATCTCTGTCCTGACTTGTCTCATTGAATTTAAGGAAGCTGGCTGCATCCACCCACGCAGATATGCTGCGTTTACTGTGAACTGAACTAGTTCAAAGAGTCGCAGTCAGCCGCAGCTTCCAAGATGCTGTCTTCCTTTTGATTAAATCTGAATGCCGTTTGTCTGCAGGAGTTTTCTGATGAGGATGGGGAGGAAGACATCGACGCTCTGATGTCGGCCCACAGCAAAGCTACCAGCCGCCGCCTCAGCAGTGCAGTGTCCACGGTAACACCCATGCTTAAGCTAGTACAAACACAAAACACAACGATTGCAGACAACTGCTGGTGGCTCCTGCCTCACGGTTGACATTTTGGAGATACATGGTTTTCACCCGACATCAACGACATACATGCACACTCTGTATATACACTCACCATCACCTGATGAGTGACTCAGAGCTATAGGTTTTAGCCAGTCTGTTGACTGTGTAAACAAGGTGCGAGCCCCATGGCTCTGGGACAGCCGGCTTGTGTCACGAACACCTGTCATCGATACAGCACGCTTAGTAAGCCTGTTAGATTTGCTTAAACAACATTTTTAGATGAAGCTACATGTGTGTCTGCGTGTGTGTTTGCACCGAATACCCTCAGAATTGTCCGTACAGCATGCGTGCCACTAAGCACTTAGCCTGGCTGAAAATCTAGTTACACAAATTACTTAAATTGGTTTATCTCATGCCGTGTTCACTGATCCGATCACTAAACTGTGTGTGTTTGTGTGCCATTTCAGACATTGTGTAAGGTCAGTGCTATTCAATTACAAATTCAATTGGGCCAGACATTTTCAGCAGCCTATTTAAAACCTTTTTTAGCTTTTGGTAATGGCACATTTTAAACAAACGCAAATGAATGTAGTAAAAAATAACAATGATTATTGTTTCACTTTCACAAAATATTTTTGGTCACATATCTGACCCAGGCACATCACAAAGTGCAGAAACAGAATAAAAAAGAGCTATCAATGCACAGAACCATAACAAGTGGCAATAACAGTAACCAATACACACACACACACACACACATAGGCATAACACAACGCCTCCTACTGCACACTGAAGGAACATAACAAATGCGTTCGTTTTAAATCACCAGGACATGTGTGATTAGGCATACCCTTGTTTACACTTCCCACATTATGTGA
>OMLI01084681.1:0-10904 GCA_900302605.1 Rondeletia loricata
AAACATCTTTGCTAGTAGGGAGGTACTGAGGTAGCAGGCCAGGTACAGCCAGGTAGTATTTGCAAACTGGAAAACTGAAAAGCAGCTCTCATTTTCTGAAAATACTACAAAATAAATAATAACAAGGAGTGTTTAAATTATTTCGCCCTAGGGCTGCAAAATAAAAAGCAAATGAGTTCAGAACAATTAATGAGAGAAGTGGCACCTTTGGTCTGTTGCCAAGACTTTGAACTTTGGCACAAAAGGCGTGATGGCCAGATGAAACTAGATGCGCTGTCAACTCTCGCTCTGACTCAGACCCGTTTAGTTGAAAGAGACGACAGGCGGACTTTTAAATTTTTCACCCGCTGTCCGCGAAGACCCGCCCTACTCTGCCTCTGATTCGCAGACTGCGGGTGGGGGGAAAATAACGCTGACGGGACGCTGAATGTGATTGGACCAGAGTAGACAGACACACACAGACAGTGGAGCAGTCGAACATGCAGAGCGGTGCTGCTTGCAGTGGAGAGATAGTGGAGAATTTGGGCTTGTTGCGTTGCGGCGATGTCTCGCAGATAATACAGATAATACATATGAAAAGTATAATTTGCTCAGAGTCCGGAGACAGTTGTGGTTCGGTCCGGATCCGGACCGGAGTCCGGACTTTGATGATGCCTGCTCTAGCCATTAGGCTATGTCAGTGTGACTGACTCAGACGTATTCTTTGTATGGCTGCATGTACCGAACCGTGACGTCTGTACCGTGACGTCGCGGGACGAATACACGTACCGTTACACCCCTACATTCTTTATTTAGAGAAATGTAACATTACACACCTATTTAACGGAATTTTTGCAGTTTGAGTTTTCAGACTTATATTCAAGTTTGCCACAGTCGTTTAGAGAATTACATTTTAGCATCTGTCAGTTAAATAATAAACTTACTTGCTCATTTGTAGCATTTCTAGTCAATGCAGATAACTAGATTGCCTATCCAGTTGACACACTTCTTCTTTTCCTAGCTTTTCTCTTACATGATCACTCACAAGAATAATGTCAGGATAATCTGACTTTCACCACTTTACTACTGGTTGCTTGTAGTGTGGGTGATTGAAATGTTCTCCAGTTACACGCCATGCAAGTCGCTCTGTATAGATGTGTCTGCTAAATGCCTAAATATAATGTAAATCTGAGGCTGATCTTACTGGATTAAGCTTCCTATACCAAGACTAGGCATAATAAAACTGTCCATAGAACTCTATGGAGGAGGTGCGCGCAAAATCTTTCTTGCGCTAAAATGCGTGTTTACTTCTTTACATTGACCTTTGACGTGACCTATTTTCTGACTGGTCTAAATTCACTAAGGTAGACATTTTGGAAAGGTATTTAAGATCCATTGTATCTTTGTCCTGTAACCCTGATGAAGGTTTTCCTGCCAAAACACATTTGTTTTTATTTACCAATAAAAACTATTTTTTAGAACATCCATCTGCCTCTAAGAGTAGCTGAATTTGTTTTTTCCTTGTGCTAAAATGCTAACACAACTTAAGCCTTTTTCCATAACATGTTGAGGTGAATTAGTGCCTTAATCGACATAACTTTGTAGTGATTAAGGAACCTCAATTATTTTCCACAAATAAAACCACAGTAGGGCATTAACTCGACATAATGTCCCAAGGTGATGAAAATCATAGGTTGTGAATATGATGGCACACAATTAGCACTGTATTTTCATTGATATAGCTCTGAAATTAAGGCTGTGTATGACATACATTTGTTTTCTTTCACCCTCTCCTCAGCATGAGGTGAGGTAGGTGGGAAGCTATTTGGGGAAAATGAACACATCCTATCCCTGTACTTGGGACAAAGACATAAGCCCCTAACACTTGTTTACTCTGTTTGTAGTAATGAAGGAAACCAAAATCAATTTTAGCTGTAATGGCTCAAATGGGCTTAAGTAGCCTACAAATTAGTTGACTGTGTGTCTTCTTTGAAGCTTTGATGAAAATTGTGTTTTTGATAGTAAGCCCATAGACTTGCATTGCACCGGTGTTGCAGGCTGAACAATATCTGAAAGTAGCCCTCATTAGGCTGTAAGAGGTACTTTACAATGACACTCATGCTTAGACCAAGGGATAATTTCTCTATTCACTGATTACTTTAGAGTGACCTGTAAGGTAGCCTAGACTACAGACATTGCACTATCAATTCATAAATACTCTGATCACCTCTCAAGACCCTAGGGAGACTTTTTCTATCCACTGACTGCTGGTCCGCCAGGGGGAAAGGCAGTCCATCAAAAAATAGAATTTGCCTCGAGGCAAATGTGGAATAAATAATTCCCAAAGTAGTTTGCTTGCTCAAATAATGAGGCACTAAATTCCAGGAATAGGCCTATATTTCAGAAGCCCTTAGCCGCTGTCTTAACTAATGGTTGTCATTGACTTCCCTGACACACACTTGACAACTTGTCAAGTGTGTGTCAGGGAAGAGCCAATAGGATTCAGCACCATGGACCGTGCTTTATGCTGTGTCCAATAGGCCATGCGCAAATGTCGAGTTTGGCGTGGTTGGACTCGTGTCCTCCATGCTTCTCTGTCCACCCTTTTTTGCCTCAACAATCTTCTGAATTATACCAAACACTGATAAAAAAAATGTTTACGAAAAACAACTGCATTGTTTTATTGAAGTATTCCACAATCGCCTAGGCTTCGAGAATGAAGATGGACTTAAGCTATTGGCTGACATTTTCCGATGATGTAGTCTGTCAAATTTAGGAAGAAACAGCCCCATAAATGTATGAATCTATTTTCATAATTACCATGGGGATCAAACAGACAAATGGTTCTACATTGGGTCTGCACTTATTTAGATGGTATTGTGATAAAACTTTCCTGGCAAGCTCTGTGAACCATTCAATTAACTTTTAATCCGGGAGTGTGATCGTGTGCAGCAATATTTTAATATCTTTTTGACTGTCTCTTTCTCAGGTTCTGATCACGATCTACTGGTTGGGTCGGAAGGCTCAGCTAGACCCGTACTATAGCGGACCTCAGCTTAACTTCAAGGCCTTTGAAGGGTTGTTGGGGTTAGCCCTGTCCAAGGTAGGCTGCTCTTCCAGGGTTTGTGCATGGTTGTGTTCTTTTTTTTGTGTTCTTTTTCTCAGCTATATTAACCTCGTCTTCTCTGCCGTCTACATCCAGGCTCTAGATGATGGCAGTGGTGTGTGTGTGAAAGAAAGAGGATACAGAGAGTGTTGGTACCCAGAGAGAGAGGAGTTGGGGCGCATGAGACCAGGCTACAAGAGAGGGGACTCTATGGACAGCATCAACTCTCTGGACTCACGGGCCCTCCGCACTTGCAGTGAAGGTAAATCTCCTTTACATTCTCCATCCTTTCTGTACAGTCTATAATTAGTGCACACATACAACATTCTTAATGTGGTAATTTGAATTTGAATGTTTTTGATTTTGGCGACTTTGGTGAGAAGCAATCATTGCAGTGGTGTTTTTGCACTGCACTTCCCAGAGATCACTTGGTAATCTAACTGTAATGTTACGTCTTTTTCTTTGGATTTTCTGTTGATTGAGTTTCTGTAGGTACCGGCATTTTGTTTCTGTTCAGCCATGGTGGCTATCGCTGCTTTAGAGCAGTTCATGTAAAAGCTTTCATGACCTGGGTATAGGTTTGAATCACTAATGTTGCGTCAATCAACAATAGAAATGGAAATGTATATGAAAATATCACCATTCCAGATGCACCCCTGTGATGGATGTTCATTTTATCTACAGCATTCTGAATGCCTCTGATCCCCTTATCTGAATGTTTCATTTCTCTGCAACCCTGTCATGCTTGTGCTCATTACACGTAAGTGATAGATTCTGACAAGTTCCACGCAGTGATGATAAAGTGTGTGTGGTGGGAGTGAGTGAGACGCCTGCTGCAGTGCTCCCTAAAGGCTGGGCCGTGTGAAGACTCAGTTACCCAGTGAAGGTTCATCTCTGTTCTCTCCTGATTTGGGGCTTTTTCCTTCCTTTTTTTAAACCGTAATGCATTCTCTTTTCTTATGTCAATTTGCTTTTTCATTGCTCTTATTGCTGTTTTCATTCTCCTTCCCCGCTCGCGTTTCCCTACTTGTTCTCCATCGTTGTATCTCTTCTATTGCTCACTTCCCATATGCCTCCCTCCATATGTCTTGTGCGGTCTCCAGGTTGTGAGAGTGACGCAGAAGCAGAGCAGGGATTCAGGATGGAGGCCATGCAGCCCTCAGCACAGCAAAACAAAGGCTATGTCCCACCGCTGCTCCTACGGAGAAAACATGGACGGGAGGAGAATGGAAGGGGCTGCTCCAGTCCGCTCACCAGGTGCTGCTAATATATTAACTACACAGACACTTCACATGCCGATACTAACTCACTTATCTTGTCTATACCTGACTTGTCAGTGATTTGCAGGGCCGTCTGAAATCGGTTTTTATTTTTCCACAAATTCCATTTTACATTTTGCCATTCTGTTTCTTCCTGCGTTATTTTTGTAGATTTGGAGTCCAGTCAGTGGAATACTGGCAAAATGTTTTCAACGGTTGTTTTCCTAATATGTGGAAATTAAAACTAGTGAAGTGAGATTCAGGTTCAATATTCACAAGATGGCTTCTTACCTCGATATAATGGTATGGGTTGTTCTCAGTTGAAACTGCTGTGCTTTCTTTCAGTGGGTTTAGACTTTCTTCAGCTTCTTGGCAGTTTATTTTTTCGCAACAAATCCGAGTGAATTCTGAGGGACATGTTGGCTATAGTCAAGCATTCACACACACCCATCACACATTACATTACATTACATTACATAATACACAAGCACCACTCTTGGTCTCCATACGTGTCACCAAGGTTTAACAAATATATTTAAACTTTTCATGGTATTAATGACTCATAATATACTATTTCTGTGCTAATTTCTCCCCAAAATCCCATTGGACTATCTTTTTAAACCCAGATTGTGTGATGTCTGATTTACACAAAACAGAAAATGCAGGGCCCTATATTTTTTACTACTTGTTTGGTAGTATTGAAGACAGCAGCTTGTTACAAGCCAGTCTGTACCAACTGTGTTTATGTTGTCAACATGATGAAAAGATTACCTCCTCATCATCAAAATGGGGGCTACAAAGTTTTTGTGTGGCACACTAGGCTTACTATGAGTAATAGCCTGACTTTGTCATGTTATCAATGTCTGAAGTTCATGATTTTCAACTTATTGTTTAGAAACAATTGTCAACTTGTTGCTTGATTGGTTCTGGTGTTGCTCAGTGAAGACCAACTGGCCTCTCCCACTCTGAGACGGCTTCCGCCTGCCAAGAACTGTCTCCAATTAGCCTCTGGTCACCATAATGACCCCCTTTCCCCCAAGCAATGGGTTGGGATGTATACTTCACCCAGACAAGTGCCCACCTAACAGCAATAACATTGTTCAGCCATTGTGTGTCTGCAGATGATGACAGACAATATTTGATCTAGCAGGCCACTTGTCTTTACGGTGAGCTCCCTTCTCCTACTAACAAGCACTACGTACTACTCAACTGCTTGAAAATTGAATTTGCCCCAATGCATTAATCGTCAATTACAAATCTGCTTTTTGAATGATTTGGGTCAGATAAGCTTCGGCTATTGGAGGTAACATGCTTAGAAAATCAGTGATGCTATCTTATCCAAAAGTGATGCCTATGTGGTGCAACACCTGCCCTGAATAAACAGACATGGGCATACCACTCTTTGCAGCAGCAATGCAGGTGCCCCCTTCTCCCTTCAACCCCACCTCGCCCTGTCTCCCCCTGAGCATGCCATTGAGAGAGAGCTTTTCCTGCAAGCTCTGTGTGAGGAAGACTCTGAGGATGATTATACTGAGGCGGACCCTGTCCTAGATGACTTGTATGCCCGGAGAGTGAAGCAGACCCTTCACCAGACATCCACCAACCCCAACTATGACCGCTTCTTGCCCCAGTACTGGACGCCTGAGGAGGAGATTCGTGTCCGCAGGATCTACCTTGGCTCTCAGAGGAGACCCTGGTACCATAAAATGCAAGGCTTAAGGTCTGTTGACTGTTAAAATCAGTAGTCTGCTATGTAAGGCAGTGCTAAGAATGGAAGTGTGAAAGCAGCTCTACTTAACCTAATACAAGGCAAAGCTGAAACTGCAGTATTGTACTTGCTCTACATGCTTAATGAGTGCATTTCTGCACAGTTGTATGCATTGCTTGATGACGGCAAGCATTCTTGGTAACTTTAATTGTCCAAAGTGGCAAAAAACTGTCTGCAAACCCAGCCATGTGCTGACTTACCTACTTTGATGCACATGTTATAGGCATTACTGCTACTACCTCAGGATTTGTGCTGGAGCTCACAAGTGTGGAACTACAATAATCTGCTTTGTAACATGATGGCATCTGGTTCCATGTCTTTTATTGGTTTGTATTTTTGGCAATGGCTTTAGATACTAGCTTACTGATCAGCTTAACCACACCAGCAAGCTAGGGTTAAAAAGACAGCATAATCATTGCGTAAACCAAAATTGCTCAACCCAATATCATAGCTTTGCATGGTTTTTATAGTGCTCACATTTCCTCTTCCTGTAATCAGACAACTCTCCTGTTTTTTTTTATTTATTTAATTCACCTTTTCTTCCTTTCTTTTTTCTTTGGCCGTAGCCATAAAGCTTTAGGTTCTTCTGAGGATGAGTTTGATTTTGACATCATTTCCTGGCTCGTCACATCTGCTGCTGCACGAAACATCTCTCCTACATCTCAAGAGCCTCAAAACAATCTCTGAGAATCCCTCTCTGACCCTGGACATGCACTCCATTCCCCACTACCCAAACCACACACACACACACACACGCACAGTTGAGTGCACACATAACCGCCTATACAAGCTCTTGGGCACTACGCTTCTCTACTCTAACACTGACTCCTTCCTCCCCACACCCTACCTCCATCCTCATCCACTGTTGGTGTAGCAAGGCAGGTCTATCTTATGCATCAGCAAACTACATAACTTTGGTTAAGATATGCTAATGTTGGCTGTGTTTATGCAATGGGTTTTTATGAAATAATCAGGGAAGTGAAATGTGCCTTTGAATTTCTGCTGTTTATGATTAAACTTTATCAGAATTTTTTTTTCCTAAGTACTGCATGTTGTATTATCTGGCATTTACTCAGGCACCTTTTATGGAGAACTGATGTGATGACTCTTTGTTTTTGACAGTGTCATGCTTAGTCATGAGTCATCATTTTATATGATGGTCAAGCAAATGACTCCTGCGGTGTGTCATATCTTGATAGCCATAACAGAGTCACGCTATTTATAAAGCCTGTTTTGGTCCTAGTGTTTTGCAGTTTACTGTCAGTGTGAGTATGTGCTTCAATGTAGAAAAACAAACTATGTAATAGTGGTTCAGTAAATTGTCGAAAGTATTGTACAGTATGTGGCGTTTCTGCATTAAATGCATGTTTTGTTTTTCCTGCAAAAATCTCCTGTCTGACTTTACTACACCCTTTACCTGTTTATAATAGGTTTTTTGGGTGAAATTACAATAGTGGCACTCAAGCAAGAACGTTTTATCCATCAAATGGCATTTCCTGCTTTTAATGCTATTTTATATAATACCTGCCCCTCTCTAGATAATACAAACTTTAGTGTAGCCCCTTCTTTTTATGCCCGAGCTTCATCTCTTATTACTACGCTGTGAATTATTCTGGTCGAAACCAGTGCCTTATGTTTAGATGGATTGTGGCCTTCATCAGTCCTCGTGTCTGTTTCTTTGCTTCTGTAGAGCATGTCAAATCCAGGTCAGACCTGGGAGACTGCCTCAGGTCAACCCTGGCTGGATTTGGTAAGTCCTTGAGCAAAAAGGAGTTTCAAAAAATTATAATTATATTCCTCACAATTATATCTTGACTTCCTTCTCACATACATTGGAGGAGAAGCCAATAACTTCCCATCCTCATACAGCTGTGAGAATGAGTTGAGCATCGGTTGTACAAGGAATTGGAGAAAGGTGTCTGGGACCACTCTGACACAACTGCTTCGTCTTAGTGTGCTTTTGTTATTGTGTTCAGCTGGCTTTTCTGCAAAGAAATTAAGCTGCATACACCCCTTGCCTGAAGATGCTTGGTATACCTCCTACTATTCATTCTCTGGGCTGAGACTTGGCAGTTGCAGCATTGTTTGTAATCACAGTCATGGTTCCTTCCCTCAAATGATGTCAGAGTTCTGATGTACCACCTAGCTGCTAAATGTTGCTCTGAGTTATTTGAATGTCAAGTCTGACATTCTCTGTTGCCCACAGCAATATTACTTGTTACAAGTCATAGCTGTTGTGTTATCCAAATGACAACACCCATTGCCATTTGTACTGCTTAGGCACTTCACTTGCATGCTACTCTCCTGCTCTCACACGGTCAAGGATTCTGTTGCTTAGATGTAGAATGTGCCGTGTTGCAGCTATCATACTGTGGCCTACTGTATGTTTGGCAGGGCTGTCATGCATGTTGTGTTTGAAAGTTGGCATAGAGCACATGCAGTGCAATGTAAAATGGTGTGTGTGTGCGCACTGCGTTGGGATGTTACTATTAATTAATCATGCTTTGTTATGCTACTGGATGCTCAGAAGGTGACGCTCTCATGCCATATAAAAGTGCATTCTCCTCCAGTTTAAAATTTTTTGTTCACTATATCCTGTGTTATAACATTAGATCTGCCTCTCTGCCTGTCTGAACCAGGAGCAAATCATTGACTGACATCCCGATGGTGTACCCTGAGGGGAATACCTTTGTTGATGCGGGCCAGGACATTGGCAGGGCGAGGGAGTGGAAAAGGGGACACCTACAGAAGAGCAGCACCAGTGCCAAGGACGGTGAAGCTAAGTGGCAGGACGTAAGTCTAGACGACTTAAGTCACCTAAAAATCATTCAAGAACAAATAGTTGAGTATACCTGTTGAAAAAAACATTCACAATGCCACTTTGAGCCTTGGGATATTGACAATGACATGGTAATGCATTCTATAGTTGTAATTGTATGTATTTGTGTCAGGATTTGACAAAGTGGAAGAATCGTCGCAGGAGCACCAGCTTTGACTTCCGTAGGAAGTTGCAAGAACGAGAGCATGTCATTAGTCAGATGACCAGTGGGGCTGTGACTAGCTTCGGGGAGAATGGAACGCAGGGCGGGTTGTCAAAGAGGTTGGCTCATGCTACATACACTCTCAAACCCTTTAGCTACCAAGCTTTTGATTGAAGTGTGTATGAAAGACTGCTGACCTAAGTTAATACATGTTGAATGCTGCAGTAAACTGAGGTAATGTGTAATGTGACACACCCTCCCCCTCCCATCTTTCTCTATGCCCTCTCCTTCCCCCATTACATCTGCTCCTCTTCCCTTACGTGCCAATTCCCCAGAGGCCAGCCAAGGAGCTATAACCCAGCCCCCTCTCCTTTCTCCACCTCTCCTGCGTCAAAATCAACTAGCTCTGGTCTCCGACCCAACACTCGAGCTCTCCTGGCCCGCAGCTACGCCACTGAGGCCCCCTTCAGCCCCACGGCTCCATATATTCCCCATAGCTCGGCCCACACTCAGGTAAGCTTACAAAGTTCTGTTCTGCTTTGCTTTTTGACCTTACGGACCTTGATGAGTGTCTTTGGCAATGTTTACCTCAGTATAATTGCCATTAATGTGGTGAAAACGCATATATAAATGAGAGCAGAAATGATATTCTTGAAATACAGGTGGTGTGTACTGTGAGGTGTATAACTCATGTCAGATATTGTATTCAAGTTGCTACAAGGCAGACCTTTTACCTTTTGAACTCTGTAAGAGTGCTTACTCTAGCCAATGTCAATTCATTTATACTCAGGGATCCCCCGTTGGAGCCATGCCTGCCTCTGATCCCATCATCTTGGGAGAGGACACCTACTCTGCCTCCTTAGCCTCAGATGGAGCAGGAGTTACCACACCTTCTCTGGACTGCCCTTTCAGCTCCCAGACCCAAGTCAAGGCCCAGGGCAGCCCAACTCCTCTCCAGCCCATATCTGAATTGGGCCAGCCTGGAAATGATTTTAAAGACCAAATCTCTTCACTCACTACACCGCCAGGCGAAACCACAACAGTAACTTGCACCAATGATTCCGCAGCAGCTGTCAGAAATGGTCCCATGTCAGCTATGCCTACTGATTTGAGTCACAATGAACGCTCATTCTGTATGGATCCCAAAGTTCCCACCTTTCACCCCGGTGCTGTTAACCAGGCAAAAGTGTATGCTCTGAAAGACTTGTCCCACCAGAACCATAAGTCCCAAGAAGAGGCCCAGCAGACATCTAGGCAACAAGCTGTAGAGCACGGCAGAGGCCAGCAGGCCCAAGGCCTCCACAGGTACATCACCAGAATTGGGTCGTGGTCAGGCTCAGCCAGCCTTCCCCGGGGTTACCGGAGGTCAGAGGGCTCATCTCGTCTCTCTGCTGTCATCACAGCCAGACCCTTTGGGACCAAGCCATCCAGAGTGTCCTCACTGCCCAGGCTGTACAATGTGAGTTAATTGGTTATTTGTGTGTGTGTACACCCAACACGCATGCGCCTTCTGTTCACCTGAAATACAACAATTGCGTTGCTATTCAAGTTTATTGGAGTTTAACAACATGGTCTCAACATACTTAAATTCACAATGAAAATGACCTTTTTACCGTGTTAATTTTCGGTGTCATAATATAAACCTATTTAACAAACTCCAACAAATTTACAAAATTATACTTTTTTTGTATTTATATATCAAAATCCCATTACTTTTACATCCTGGAAAACTGCATATTTTTAGTGGTTACTTCATGGTGTACCAGTGGGCATACATAAACATTCTAATAATAATAATTCTTATTATTTTG
>OMLI01084708.1:0-10053 GCA_900302605.1 Rondeletia loricata
ATGGTGACTCAGCTAACAGTCACCACTTCTCCTTTCTGTCCTCCACACACACACACACACACACACACACACACACACACACACACACACACACACACACCACACAGTACATTTCAGCCACAAGAGAGGACAAAATGTTTGTGAAACGTCCTCATCTCCTCCCTTTATTCTGCTGTAGGTCATTCTGCAGTGTGGTGAGGTGACTGACTATATTAAAAGAAACACAACTAACTTTACTCAAAAAATAGATCATTTTAATCCGTTTTTGTGATATTTTATGTATTTATTTCATTTTATCTTTATTATTTTCTGGTCACTATCCCAAATATCATGTTGGAAAAGTAAATAACTAAAAAGATGCAAATGGCTGACAAATTGTTGAACTATCATCTTTCTTAACCTCACCTTTAGACGCAACTGTGTCATAATATTTCCATCCGTTTTCATCTCGCCTCACCGGCCGAGGCCCGTGGCGGACGGGCGGAGTAATGAATTTTCCCCCCGTTCCTCCACAGGGCGCCTCGTCCAGCCTGGTGGTGAAGTTTGCTGATTCGGAGAAGGAGCGAGGGATCCGGCGAATGCAACAGGTGGCCTCTCAGCTGGGCGTCATCAGTCCAATGACCCTGCACCTCGGGGCCTACAACGCCTACACACAGGCCGTGAGGAACACACCCAACACACACACACACACACACACACGCACACACACACACACACGCATACACACACAGGTCCACCAAGTCAAATTCCTCATGGACGGAACTACAACCACATGATAAATAACGGTGACTCTCTCTGTTTTTCTGTTTCTCTCCCTTATATCTCCAATACCCTCTCTGTCCCTCTTTCTTCTTCTCCTCTCCCCGTCTTCTACCCCTCTTCGTCCCATCTCTACCCCTCCCTCCATCACGACTTCTCCGTCCTCTAGCTGGTGCAGCAGCAGGCCCTGGTGGCCCAGTCGGCCTACCTGTCTCCTGTTGCCACGGTGGCGGCCGTCCAGATGCAGCAGCTTGCCGCCCTCAACCACAACAGCATCATTGCCACGCCGATCGCATCCATCACCCCCTCCTCAGGTAATGAGAGGCGGAGATGTCTGCCGCGGCCAGCCTTGATTCGATTTTCAGTTTGAAATATGAGTACAGATACGCATAGACAGGTGGACCTAAGAGGACAAAAACAAACATCTATTTTGTACTTTTTTCCAGCCTGTCATGATGTTAGCCATGTTAGCTTTTACAGATAAGGCAGAAAAGACAGTAAGATGGCAAGAATGAATATCTTTGTCATGCTAACAGGCATAAAGACAGACTGGTAGCATCACCAGCGAATTACCTGTATAGCCCATATTTATCTATGTCTCACCATATTTGCTCCATATTCTGTATTTCTGCTTTTGATTATACTGTCGTTTCAGATCAGTCTCAAGAAAGTGACCTTATTATTAAAAAAAACATGCCTTAAAAATGTCTGCAGGTACCAGCACCCCGCCCTCCATCGCAGGCACACCAGTCCCTGCCCTGCCGCCGCCAATCGCAGTGAACAGCTATGCCTCCGTGCCAGCTCCACCCAACGGACAGTCAGCAACTGAAACCCTGTACACCAACGGGGTTCATGCGTATCAAGGTACAGCCATATAACACTGCACAGGAGTTTAGTAAAGAATGTCCTCCCCAAATTCATGGGGCTGCCTGCTTTGTTGTACAATAGCGACGATCAAGAGGAAATGAAACAAACAAAAGCAGTAGGTTGAATCAAATGTTAATTGGAGCATGCTGATGTGCCCCAAATAGCATTTTTCTTTTTTCTTTTTTCTTTTTTTGGCATATAGCACTTGGTGATGATGTGTTTTACCGTGCCACAGCTCAGAGTCCTGTCCTGGATCCCCTACAGCAGGCTTATACAGGCATGCAGCACTACACAGGTGAGGCACACAGTGTGAACAGAACCTACCACTGCAGTCTGTTGGATGTGTCATTCAATGCAATATTTGATGCGATAAATTCTGTAATAAATTGGTATTTATTTATAGTTATGCATTGCTATGTACATGTATTATTGCTACCACTACTACTACTAGTAATAATCATGATAATAATAGAAGAAGATGAAGAAACTTTAGTTGTAGTACTGTTCAAAACAATGCTAAAAAAATATTACGGTAAACTTGATCAATTGTATATTTCATTGTTTGTATTGTATGAATTTGTTTGATGTATTTTTTGGTCTCATTTTGTTATTGTAGTGAGAGTATGTCAGCACTTTACAACACTGAACACTAGATATAACATACAGTGTGCAGGGATGGGTAGGTTACTTAAAAAATTTATTACAGTTACTAGTTACCTCATCAAAATCGTAATCAGCTGGGATTACCCAAACTAATGTATACTGATTACTTTCAGTTACTTTCAGATGACTTTGCCATATTTGAGGTATAAAGTTATGGTACAGATAAGAAAAAGTTAAAAATTACTAAATTGATTCCAGGTTTCCATACAAACACAACTTTCTTCTGTGCCACATTTTATAAAGACATAGAACACCTGCCACCATCAAATTTTTCACAAGTATCTGTAATCAGAGTACATTCTTATTCAGGTAACGTAACGGAATACAGTTACAATATTTTCTGAATACATAACACCGTTGCAAGCATTCCATTTCTACCCAACCCTGCATGTGTAACACAGGGAATTTACATACAAATAAAAAATATGCACATTACTCTTTGTATAAAGCTCTATGTATATAACCTCCAGCACTATAGCATGAGTCATACATCACAAAGTATATGTAAAACACGTCCCAGTTTTCGTGTGTTAAAGCAAATGTGCAGGTGGGACACCTATTGTGTCAAATGTTCTTTTGGGAAAGTAACAGTTTGCAGTGCTCTCCCTCACCCTTCCTCTCTGCTCACCTGTTCCTCATCTCCATCAGCCACCTACCCTGCTGCCTATGGCCTGGTGGGACAGCCGTTCCCCCACCAGCACACACTAGTGGCTCAGCAGCCGCAGCAGCCTCAGCAGCTGCAGCAGCGAGAAGGTACACTTGAAGAGCTCTGAACCGAAACACTGTATCAGCTTTGGAGAAGAATCGCTACCTGAAGTTTCAATAGCTCAAAGAGTATAGAGGATCCAGTGTTACCATTAGTATGACCTCATATGCTTTCAGAAGTACCCAGTTGTTTTCATTTTGTGATGAGTACATCACCTCTTTCCCATGGCACAGCCGGGGGCATCGAGAGGCGAATTCAGGTCAGGCAGTCAGTCAGTCAGTCAGTCAGGCAGTCAGTCAGTCAGTCAGTCAATCAGTCAGGCAGTCAGTCAGTCAGTCAGGCAGTCAGTCAGTCAGTCAGTCAGTAGTTTATTCCAGGAATTAGCCTATCCAACTTCGTTAACAGAGCTTGTAAGTGAGATGGCTTCAAGAGAGCGTCTCACTTTTGAATGAAACGTACTTTTATACTCTTGCCCTCAAATTTCCAACCAAGTGAAGGATGTAATGATGCATTTTTTAATGACAGTATACTTATTAAATACTATTTTTCAAGATTTCAGGTTTTTTCAACATGCAACATGCAAAAATTTTAATAGGATGTTTTACTGCCTTTTCCTGCGTTTTTGCTCTCTTGACCACGTCCTCGCAAATGTAGGTTAAACACAAATGAGGACGTTTTGTAGACAATAGTTTATAGTATCTCACTTTGTAGCGTACGTCAGCAATTATCATTCCAACAGAATTCTAATTCTACATGCAGTGCCACATCATTACCATTCTACAAGTGCTTCCTCAACATTGCAATTCCCACTGTGTGGCTGAATAAGCCCCCTAACCTCTGTCTTGTCTTGTCTTGTCTTGTCGTGTCTGTCTCTCCTCCTCCTCTCCTCACTGTCTCTGCAGGTCCTGAGGGCTGTAACATCTTCATCTACCACCTGCCCCAGGAGTTCACCGACTCAGAGATGCTGCAGATGTTCATGCCCTTCGGGAACGTCATCTCCGCAAAGGTCTTTGTTGACCGGGCCACCAACCAGAGCAAATGCTTCGGTGAGTCACAGTGATGGTAACGGAAATGGTAATGGTAATGATGTCTGTGTTATGTTATTATGATTATTGTTGCCTCGTGCTTTTTTATGGACTTCATACTTTCTTTTTTCTAATGTGAGAAAAGACGTATTTTAACTTGACATATGTCATTTGATGGAGACTTTTATCCAAAGCACCATTATGGTACCATGAGTGCATACGGAATCGAACCCCTAACCCTGGCCGTGTCAGTGCCATGTTGTTCCCGCTGATCTATACAGGACCACAAGCTTAAATTAAATATGTTCATACAACTCACCAGACTTCACTGTCTTTATTTTGTCCCCATATCATGAAGAATTTTGTTTGATTCTTTCATCTGTTGTTTCCTCTTCAGGCTTTGTGAGTTTTGACAACCCATCCAGCGCCCAGACTGCCATCCAGGCCATGAATGGCTTCCAGATCGGCATGAAGAGACTGAAGGTGCAGCTGAAGAGGCCCAAGGACGCCAACAGACCTTACTGAAGGAGGTGAGTGGAGTCACAGTCTTGAAGAGACAGGAAGAGGGGTGGGGAGGGATAGACAGACAGTGGGAAATGTGTGTGAAAGTTAGTGAAACAGAGTGGATGTAATTGGGAACTCTAAGTCTTTAAATGATTGTCTGTCTTTCAACTCTAACCCTAGATTAACTTGAATGTGGTGACAGCGTTCTAAAAGTAGCATCAGTTTGAAATACAGGCGTGTTTATTATTCAAAGTAGATTTCACACAATTCAATGTACTATGTAACCAGTGTTCTGTGATAGGGTTGAACGCAACTACTGTTCCTCATTAATTTTTATTTTACTTTTCATTTATTGTTTTTGTGCTGTGTCATATGCCATTTTTCCTGAAAAAAAACATCACACCACTCTCAAGACTGTCCTGTCCATACATATATCGTGGAGACTGCATCGCTATGGCTACGGTTGCCTAGCAACCACTAAAACCTCCCCCTTCCTCTCACTGCGTTGTAAGTTAATTGGCCTGTGTTGGTTGCTGTGGCGATATTGCCTGTGATGGTTGCCATTAGCAAGTTTTATTTTGGGCCGTTGCCTTGATTCACCATGCTCAACTGCATGGCGAGTTACTGTGGCGACCATGAACTGTGTTTGGTGCGTTGTGAGTTTCCTCTTATTATTTTGTCCTGGTTTTAATCCTTGCAAACACTGATCAATAACTATCACTTTACCTCAGAATTTGTAAGCAATTGATTATCATGACATGCTGTTTTTGTAGTCCTATAAAAGTTGCATTGCTAAGAGCTAAATTAGCCTCTTGGTATTTTCTAGTCCATCAAATATGGATATATTCTTATTTTTTGCTTTTGGACTTTTTGCTTTTGCTTACTTTCCTTTTTGTTGTCTGTCATGATTATCATTCTTACATATCCCCTATGTTTAGTTGGTTGGTGTAGTAGTTTCGGTGAGTGCGGGGTTTTTGTTTGGTTGTAACTCAACTCCAAGTGATTTTGTGCCTGAACTTTGTTTGGTTTTTGTGAGACTGAAAATGTAGCGAACGTGTCCCTGTAAATGGTTGACCAGATAGTAAAAGTGTGTGTGTGCTGTCGGTCTGTGAGTGCAAGACAAAGAGAGAAGTTGCGTGCATTTTTTCTTGTGCGAGTGTTTTGTGTTGAGTAGATTTGAAGAAAAACAATTGTGTGTATGTAAATGTGTGTGTGTTGTACCAAGTGAGACGCTGACCTTTTTCTAGAAGGTTTTGGGAAAAACCGTATGGTTAATGTGACACGTGCTGCTGGCTGAGGAACTGCATTCCTCTGTAGGAATTCTGGGTTACCAAGAAAGTTCAAAAAAACAAAAGTACATCATGTCTCTTATGCAGCCACCTGCATCCGATGAGTACAATTCACTCCAAAAACAGTGAATCTGAAATCTTACTTTCCTTAGATACTACAGTTTGGTGAATGAAATGTTCTCGAATTCCATTAAATACATTTTTTCAATTCTCATTCATTGTTTTTTAAATGGTGAGTTGTGTACAGACTCAGATACCTACCAGAATTCCTACTGTGCATGTTCTGAATTAATTTGCCTGCCAAAAGAGATGAGAAACTATTTCATAAGTACATGCATACACTTACAGCAGTATGGTTGTCACTGTTTGAGTTGCATGGACACTAGTTGATTATCAAGATTTTCCTCAGGGATCAGTGCAAGCAGTGTGTATTGCAGATACCACTCCACTTCCAAAGACTAACGTAACTCAGTATGTGTGTTTCATTTGTGTTGTTTGGTTTAAAATATTCTGTTTTTTTTATTTTTCTCTTCTTCTTCACCTCCAGGGAAAGAGTTCAATCAAGAAACCACTTGGGATGTCCCAGCCTTTTGGTTGTTTGACCAACCGTATAGCACAGGAGCAACACTTCACAAAAACAATATCATGTGTATGTGCTTAAAAACAACAACAACAACAACAACAACAAATACATCAACAGAAACGGCATCCGCAATATTGGAGGTGTCAAGTGCTACGGAGTTCATACCATTCCACAGCTGGATTCATTTATATTATGTACATACTCTATCGTCAGCAACAAGATCTACCGTACATGTTAAGAAAAAGCATATCACTGATGTTATTCTACTGAACAGGGTTCTACTGTATAGTGTGATTTGTCGTCTATGGCGTAACAGAGAAGGCCAGTCTACGCGGAGGGAGGGGAGGATTGGGAGACAACATTGAGAAAAGAAAATACTATTCTGTACGATTACCATTGGTAATATTGTTATGTAGAGTTAGTTTTATTATTTAAAAGTAAATTAACAACATGGGGTAATTAAACTGGAAGAGAAATGGATTTCCTCTCACTGTATATACCTTGGTTGAAAATGGAGTTAAAGGACTTAAAACTTCATAAGTTAAGATTCTCTGCTGCCACTACTTTTAGCATTGACATGGTGGGAGGAAGGGCTGGGAAATTTTCTATCTTGATTTTTTACGTTTAATTTATTTGGTAATCCAATTGATGAGGGGGAGACATGGCCATTTTTTTGTTTTTAATTTCAGAAAATAGAGGATTCCTGCGGTCTTCAAGACAATGAACATACTTATTGTAGAGTTTTTAATTACATAAATGTACTTATGGAAGTTAAAAAAAAACATTATAATGTTTCTTTATTTATTCTCTACAATCGCTGTTTTAAAACATATGTCTTTAAAGAAAATAAAGTACAATTTAGAAAAAAAAAGTTTGTGAGTGCATGCACTGTCTTCTTAACACAATCATATCCATTGATTTACACAAAAATGGCCTCTGTCCTCAGAATGATTAATCAAATGGAATTGTAAAATGACATTTATTTATTTTGTTCTCTCTCTCTCTCTCTCTCTCTCTCTCTCGCTCCCCTTGAGGCCTGGAACGCTTCCCTTGTGTTTGAGAAGTACAGTGGGGATAGTGGAAAATCACCGTGCTTGTCTTTAGAGAGCATGTCTTGGTTGGATTTGACCCTATGGACTGTCTTTAGAGAGCATGTCTTGGTTGGATTTGACCCTATGGACTGTGACTAATACATGACTATCAAATGCTATCTGAGCAACACAGATATCATTCCCTTATAAAACATCATAGCAAAACTGTAAACCATATATAATATATTATAGGAGTATCATAGGAATATTATAATGATAGCAGAGGAGATTAAAACAAAATACTGCGATAGTAAAATAAGGTCACTATAAACTCACTATTGAGTACCACAGATAGTTGGGGCTGCTTGTATGCACTGCTATTGGGAAGTGGAGGATAATTATAAAGGACTGTAGATAATAATGTCCATTAATAGTCTTATGTAATGTCACTGATAGCTTATCAGTGACATTACATGCATGCATACACACACACACCTGAGACTAAGAAGACGCAAAACGCTTATAATGTGTTCAACCACTGCCAGGCCATAAGGGTGTGCTGCGTGTTGTTTGCCTGCCACAGCTTCCTGGGCTTGGTCAGATGAGTCCAAACACGCCTAGGTTGGCATGCTTTGCGGTATAGGGGGTGATTAATGCCACAGAGACGTAGTATGACGACACGTAAACTTGTGATAACTATTCTACTTGCTTGCTAACACCATCGCTGGTGAGCGGGGAGAAAACAAACAACAAATGTTAAAAGACTGTAGCAAATACAGTCTACATTAGATGATTACAGCAATTGTCATTTTGGAAACTATTGGCTAATGCACATAGCCACGATTGGGCATGCAATGTAAAATTACAATTATTGATGATTTATTACCATAGGCCAGATTAATTGGATATGAAATAGGTTAAACAACCAAATCTACGACCTGGTGAGTAACGAGAAGACACTATTGTACACGATGGTGGAAAATATGATATGAGTTCAAATGGTAGAGTTGTGTTAAAAGAGAGAAGTGAAGGAGAAAATTAATAACTAACAATTAATGATATAACAACATTGTTACACATTTATTTGAGAATTAGTTTTGGGACATGACCCGTTGAGTGACACTTGGAAGGGATGGATGGTCATTGGATCACAGTGATAATAGGTAAACTTACTGCATCACAGAAAACAAGATTACATTGTAACTCAGCCTTCACAGCATCATAAAGAGGTCAAAGCCATCAGATGAACAGTTAAGAAAAACAGAAGAAGAGGTGAAGTGGACTAGAGACAGGGTTATGTGTCATCATTAGAGCTGAGAAATGTATACACCAATACATAGTGATTTCCCCCCCCCAATTAAAGCATCATTAAAGTTTGGTAGAGGTTTGGGTTGTGTAGTTACCTTGACATGATGTAACTCAAAATATTGCCGAGATATCTTCAATAGTTGCTCCGTAGCTTCAAACTTGATGTTTTTTTCTCTCCCCCATAGACTTGCATTGCACAGCGAAACAGGTCTCAAAGTCACACTTCTAGCACACAAACGAACGCGAACAAAGCGGATTCTGCCAATGTATAAAAGAACAAACCCAGATTCTGCGTTTTTTTCGTCTGTTTACAATGATTGGTAAAGGTACTATTTTCTTCATCCCCTATTCAGCTGGCTTCAGGAGTTGGTGTGGACATTTGGACCAATCAGCAGGTCGTTTCTTACATGCGCAAACATACAAACACGGTGATTCGGTCCCGGAAGCAAACTACCGGATCATCTTCCTGATTCAGATAGTACAATCAACACAAAGTTGACCTTTTTATTTCCAAAAACGCTGAATCAGGTTTAGTTATTTTATACATTGGCAGAATCCGCTTTGTTCACGTTCGTTTGTGTGCTAGAAGTGTGACTTTGAGACCTGTTTCGCCGTGCAATGCATGTGTATGGGGGAGAGAAAAAGAAAAAGAATGTGGATTATCAAGTTTGAATCTACGGAGCAACTACTGAAGATATCTCACCAATATTTGGAGTTACATCATGTCAAGGTAACTACACAACCCAAACCTCTACCAAACTTTAATGATGATTTAAGAATCATTCTGCAAATCCTGAAATTGATAACTGTAACCTCCGCTGTTTTACAGAAGAGCAGGTTTCAGTTTTCACTTTTATAAACCTAGCAATCATTTCACTGCAACTTGAACAAGAATTACGGAGGCCCCACTTCACCAAAGTACTTCTTTTCAATAAATGCGGTGGGTGCTATTAAGTCAGCGCCAGAAAATAAAAAATAAAAAGTATTAACACACGTTTTAATGGATTTAATGGGACACGCTTATTCTGCATTCATGTCATATGGGAAAGATGGAAGGTATGAGCTTCCTACTTGAAAACACTGCTCACCTCTGCTTTTGGGTCATAAATACTACTTGGGAACGTGTTTGAAGCCGTCAAGCACCACGATTTAAGTTTTCTGTAAACTTTGGTTGCTTGTGATCAACTTTTTCACACTGAACATACATGCGCTAAAGGCTGGCGCACACTAAAGGATTTTCAAATCTTAACCGATTCTAAAAACGTGGGAGACCACAGACATAACGATAGATTTAACCGATTTTTTCTATTTTAATCGT
>OMLI01084735.1:0-11600 GCA_900302605.1 Rondeletia loricata
GCATCGGTCCTTTTCATAGAAAACAGAAGTCTGGAGCCCTCAAACGAGCATATTCCCTGCCTGATAGACCTATAATTGGACAACAAGCTTTGTGCTTTGTGTCCCATATTCACTGTATAATGAAGTATTAGGAAGACACTTTTCACAAAATTGCTCTCAAGGAAGCCCAAACGGTATTGGTTAGCAAAGTGTAGCTAAACGTATATCATCTTTAATATTTATCGGATAATGTGAGAATTAGAGATTAGCTATGATCACTGACTTCTAAGAATATGATGAACACGGTGATAACATAAAAAAGGGTTATTTCATTTTAAAGGCTTCTTATCCTTGTTTAAAGGAAATGTGCGCGTGTGTGTGTGTGTGTGTGTGTGTGTGTGTGTGTGTGTGTGTGTGTGTGTGTGTGCGTGTGTTTATGTGTATTGAGAGACAGTGGAAGAGAAAGAAAGAGAAGGAGAAGGACACACACATGCACATATTGCAGTGAGAGTAAGGGGTTATTAGTGAGCCAACGTCACGTTTTCTCCTCAAGAATAACCGGGCTAATTGTTCTGGTTCATTACAGCATGCTAATAGGATTGATCCTCAACCTGTGGAATGTTTGTGTTAGCTCAAAATCCTTCATACTTACACCTCACTCTCCCATATGTTCCCCTCACATATATGTACACACACACATTAGCACACACATCACTTGTACGTCAACACACACACAATCTGAATAATAATAATAATAATAATAATAATAATAATAATAATAATAATGAAGACTGTGATATACGGTCAGTTTGACTACTGTTGACAAAATGTAATTATTGTAAGTCGCTTTGGACAAAAGCGTCTGCTAAATGCCGTAATGTAATATAATGTAATGTAATGTAATGTAATAATAGATAATTTCACTGATAACGCACAAAGACCTTTTTCAACAGGTCTCGTAAAGGAGTAGAATAGCCTAAAGCATGTTGTTTACCACTAAAAATTGTAAGCTTATTGATTCAAAAAGCTTTAGGACAAAGTCTGAAAAATATTTCCCATAATCTTCCCAATCTATCTTCCCAATCCACAAACAACTCCCAACTGAGAACATACAGTATGTTATTCCAAGGCAGATTATGCAATAAATAGTATTCAAGCTGGGTAATCTCCAGACATTTCTGTTTACTGAATACTACTTCAATTCTCAAAGAAGAATTGACCTGTTACAAGAGAGATCAGACTCTGTGGGAATTGTGGTTGCATTATCACCAGAAACAATGACCTTGTTACATACATAAAAACCTCATTGTGTTGTAATTACCACCTCTCCCTCCCCTGTGAAAACCCTAAGGGATGGACAGTAGAAATGCATGTAATCTAATAGTCCATCCATATCTGTCAACACAGAGAAAGCTGTGTCAAACTACAGACACACTAGATTCACTGGCATATATATTCAAACTATTGCCATACAAAACATACATACAAAACATCCTCATTCTCTCGAATGATTCCATAATCACCTTCATGATTTTAAATATATTGATGAGAGTGGAGAAGCACTTGAGAAAAACAACACAAGTATCTCGTGTGAAAATTGTGTGGGTGCAGAACCAGCATGAGTAACACACGCACAGATGTTCTTCATGCACACGTCAATTTCCCAGAGGGCAGTGCTGTGACCTCAAGCTCCGCATCGCAAAATAGCTACAACTCTTGTCATCAGAGGGCAACAACTATATGGTTGCTATGGTATCTACCGTAGAGGAATAGCAAAAGATCCTAGAGAAACATTTTTATGAATAGTAAGTACACTGCAAAGGGCTTACAAGGACACAGAAGGATAAGGATTACTTGAGTCATATAATTTCATCATGCTATGATCATATGACCGCATACACATTAATGTGAAAACAACAAAGCTAACGGTTTAGACAGTTAACAATTTTGTACAGCACCCAACTTACCGTCATGGGTGAAGTGCTGAAGCGAATCTTCCTCTTTGGAGGGACGTCCTCTTTGTTTTCTTCTGGAAGACCAGGAATCTCTGTGAACTCTGAGCCCGGGTCGTAGACAATATCCTCATCATCTCCGTAGAGGTCATCGTCAGGATCTGTACAGCTTTCCCCCCAACCCTGGTAACAGGCGTCCCCGTCTGCATTAAAAATCACCCGTTCATTCCCAGCGTATTCCTCATTGGGTTCTTCTACCTGGTTTTTGGGAGATTGAGAGGACTTATCTTCCGCAGCATCATCCCCTTCCTCCTGGCTTTCCCCAGTTGGCGTGGCTGAGGTCAGTAGTGGCTCAGGGGTGGTGTCCTCGAACGCTTGGTCACCAATCACAGCATCATCTATAGGTTTTGAAGCTTTGGACAGCCCTAGTTCCTCAATGGAGTTTTTCGTTTCTGAAGGTTTTGCCTCCTCTTCACAGGATCCATTGACCTGGCCTCCATTGGTGGTGGCCCCGGCCAAGCGCCGTCTGTCGCCCTCCACAGCCTCGCCAGCCTTGTCTGCTTTGTCTTGGGGTTCCTCCTCTTGTGGGACTGGTTTGAGCTCCACAGTCTCTGCCAGAGGACTGGGGCTCAGGAGGTCCTCAGAGGATGAGGACACAGGGAACTTGCCCCCTACCAGGTTCTGGTAGGTCCCACGAACCGGAGAGTGGCGAGAATCATCCTCACTGAGATCACCTCCATGGCGATGGACCCCGTCTGGTGAGTATAGGGCCCGTCTGCTGACTCCTCTATAGGGCGCACCCTGGTTGTGGTGGTCTGCATTTTCAAAAACGGCACTGAGCTGACTAACAGTTGGCGAGGATGCGTCTGTTCTGGAGCAAACTGAGTCCAAGGAGTCTGTACTGCCTCGATTGGACCTTGCACCTCGCCAATCATCTAGGTGTTCATAGGAACCCCTTTTGTCGCGTCCGCAGGAATAGACTGGCGATTGGGACTGGTCACGTGACTGCTGTTCAAATAGCTTCCTGGTTTCAGAGAACTTTGCTCCAGCACCTCCAACCCTTTCAGCTGATGAGGAATGCTGGAGCTTGATCACTGATCCATCTGCCTTGTTGATGAAGTTGGTAGGCTTGATCATCTTTTGTGGCGAGGAATCATCACGACCCCTGGCCTTAGCTGACACATTTTCCGTGCCCATCTGCATGAACATGTCCTTGATGCGGCTGACATGGGCGCCATACTGGCGTCCCCTTGGCTGCTTCACCCGTTCGGGGTCTTTGGGCTTGGAGTCGCCATCGATCCGCGGCTGGTCAAAGGCCCTCTTGAGCGCCTGAAACTCAGTCCGGTAGGCATTACGGTGGGGGGAGGCACTCCGGAGGGTGGTCCTCTCCCCCGAGCCCTCCGTCTTCAGCATGATGATGTCTTTGGATTCAGAGGGGATGTCAGCATCGCCGTGGCCTCATTAGAACGTGGGAGTATAGTGTCTCGTTTGACCTACTTCAGCGCTGCCTAATCTGATCCAGCTGATGTTATAGTTCCTTCAGGCCCATTCACACCTGAGGGAGATAAAGAGAGATGTTAGCAAGATAGACACACCTGATCCAGCGATACAGTGGCACTGTCCAATAACAGTATGATCACGAGTTCAAGAGAGATAACTGTTTTGACATTCCGACAATAACATCATTACAAAAAATGAAAGGCAGGGGATCTCAAAGGCTTATCATAGTGAGTATTACACAGCTTGGAAAGAGATACAAAATTTCACTTTCCACCAATAACACCATTCAGAAAAATGAAGGGCAAAGCAATCAGAGGCTGATGTATGACAGAAAAGCTCTTAGTGCAACTAGTTATGAAAGGCTATTGGACTCTAAAAGCACTCTCCAATGATGATGTGTCTATTCAGCAAGTACTGTACTGTTTACCATCTAAAATCAATACTTAGACATCAGTACAAAGAATGTCCCTTTATGTGCATTATGTTTGGGCTGCATGGTGCTATACTGTATTTGTATGAAATATTGATGATTGTGTGGTGAACCGTAGGTTTAAGTAAACATTGAGGATTTTTGTATTTTTTTTTTTTACAGATGCCAAAATCCTTAGTGGCATCACAACATTGTTATTAAACACACTGAAACATGCACTCTTAGATATAATCTCTCTGTCTGTCTGTCTGTCTGTCTGTCTCTCTCTCTCTCTCTTGTGTGTGTGTGTGTGTGTGTGTGTGTGTGTTTGCTCTCTGGGATGAGCTGTGACCCTTCACAACCGCCCCATCCCATGGCTTTCTGGCTTTCTGCACCATCATTGACATTACCGTGGAGCCTAAACGCCAGCTCTCAAACAAGGCAATATACATGGTAGCAAAACCGTTCCCTGCACAGACATTATACTGTTGAATGCCACAACAGATGTGTGTTGATACCACCCCAGACAAAAATACAAAACATTTCAAGAATTGAAAGAGTTGCAGTTCAGATGGTGCAACTGTGCCTTTGCTCAACATAAAAACATATTACTAAAATATTCTGTACCTATAGCCATTAATTTTTAATCCCATTTGGAAATGCATCTCAAATAGGGGGAGATGAGTTATGGTAAAATAGAGCAGAGATAAAAACCCATTCATCTAGCCTGTATTGAGCTAAAAACCTATAGCCTGGATGGTATTGATGCATCAGCAGCAGCAATGGTTGAAACCTAAATGTCCTGTTTCAATACTCATTGTCCACTGGACCCTGGTCCACGATAGGACCTATGCGAAATCCTTTTGCAAAACGCAACCGTTTGCACTTGAGAGCATCCGTGTTATTTTGCAGGACGTTGCATGGAGTAAATAAAGTTAGAGGTGATAGATTGTGTCAATGGGATCGGACAAACAGGCAGAGCCGCACAGCAGCCACACCGCACACAACATGACAGCTCTGCACTGTAAAACGTTGATTTATTTACACATTCCTTCGTGTATAGACTTCTAGAGAGGGCAATGTTGAGCTTTTTCTAAAATTAGAAAGAAAAAGCATAAGTTAACTGTTCATCATAAACCACAACGATGTTGCTACAATGTTACAAAAACAAAAGAGTCTGACTTACATTCATGGCTTCGGCTTCGTTTTGACGAGTGACATAAATAAACTGTATTCCTGGGGACAAACTCAAAGACAATGTGAACGCATTCGCTGTACATCCATCCGAAAATAACATTTCTATCCCACGCTGGTTAATAGTCCGGGACATTGATGAGACATTTGGACACAGCCTACTAGAGCCACTACAACGCCATTGCAGGCAGTGGGTGATGCTGCCAGTCGCACAATGGGGGTGTCGGTGCGATCCGGCAGCCCATCTCATTGAGAGCCGCACTGTGGCAACATTTCCGGGACGACAGCGTCCGATATAATTCAGCCATGTAGCGAAGTAAACACACTCGGCTGTTACGATACCCGGTGATCTGCCACTGTAACCCGCATGTGACAGGTGTTATAACCTTAAAGCTGCTGCAATGGTTCGGTCCGATAATCTGCTGCGCGAGGGAGTTCACGAGCTGCAGGCTGGCAGAAATACCAGCACAGGAACTGTTACTGTTCATAAGAAGGGGGTGGAGGTGGGTGGGGTGGCAATGTGTTGGATGTTCTGAGGAAGGAAACCTTGAAGAGTGTGCAGGGGGTCCCCAGTAAAAATGAGGTATCATTTAATTTCTCATTAGAAGTTAGCCTAATCGAATGTATAAGGATGACTGTTTTGACTATACAGCCCCTATAATCTATATATAATATCTTATAGGAATACTATTAATATTATAAATCATAGGATATATAAAATATCATTAAGTACTGTACAATAAAGTCACTATTAAGTATAATACTGTATAAACTTACTATTGAATACAACAGTCATACTATATAGGGATATTATAGTAGTATTACAATTCTAAAGCTGGTTCGTCAGGGGACACACACATATCCACCCACACACACACACACACACACACACACACACACACACACACACACACACACACACACACACATACACACATATATACACACACACACACACACACAGCTATCACTAAAAACAGATGCACGTACAAGGACTTCATTGTAGACCTAAAACATGACTAAATACATATTCAGAGAATGGTTTCTAAAGTTTGCAGTCTCATCTGCAATTAATCTGTGGGTATTAATTTTTAAACATAAGGAAGGTCAGAGAGTATACAACTTCTGGTTGGCTAGCTCACATAGGAGTCAACAGACGCTGCCTAAAGCATGGGACTGACTTCATGTGATGCAGCACTAGAAAGCGAGCTTTGTCAACATCCCAATATGTTTCATGAATATGATCATTTCAACAAATAGAACTGTGTTATATAATTGATCTACATTTATTTATGTTATATAATCTATGCTGTTGTTGCTATGTTTCTACTTAGTAAGAACAAATTATGATTATACTGTAAATAAAACTGAAAATGGCTAAAACAATGTAATGTCCAATATTAAATAAAATAATGTATTGTGGATCGTTTAATCAAAGGCTTCTCTGTGTAGAAAATGTTAATCAGCAGATTGTTGAGCATGTGCTTGTGCTGCATAAAACTGAAAGGCATTTTTATGACTTGAGTTATGAATTTGTTTTATTTGCCTTCTTCTCAAATAAATCCCATATGTATAGATGTATATTGTCATATAATCTACTGGCACAAGTATCTTGAATTTACAATGTGTCAGATAGTGTTAGGCTTGGGTTCCCTGCCTGAGAGTGAGGTCTAACCCCTGTCATATAGGAGGTACAGTTTGTCCATTACATCCATTCAGCAACAGCCCCCACTGCTGGGAAACTGCCACCTCTGCCGGAAAAATATGGAGAGGGACAATTTAGCATCTAGCCTCATTACTCAAAACAAACAAATTCAGGACAATTACAGTGTCAATTGGAACGCTTACATTGCAAATGGTGCTGAAACAGATACTAGTATTGAGACACAACCAAACCAGTATTGATTGAAGTACCTTTGCTGCTCCAAAAGGGACAATAGTGGGATGTTCCAAGCTTCCTTACTATGCATCTCAGCGCATGCATATATGTGATACACTCACTCTATACCCAGCCCCAACACCAGACATCTGAAGATGTTGCTAAGCAACCTAAAAACAATCTTAAGGGGATAAAAGGGAGGGTGCGAGCACAGAACAAATAGGACGGATGGCATCATGTTGCTTATCACTAGATAGGAAGCCACAAATCCAGTTTCAAACATGCACTTATCAAATAAGAGCAATTGTCCACTGTCACTATGTGGGCCATCAATTAGGCTGCTTTTATGCAGGATCATGCTTTGTTTTGTATGAGAGCTGCAGTGTTTAGTAACATCAAGGGAGCATGAGGGGTGAATGAAGGGCCTCCACGGCCCCTTAGCAGGGCTGACTAGCCCTGGGAGTGAAGGGGCCAGAACATGACCATCTGTCTGCTAGGACTGTCTCCGCAGGGGGCCCGGACAGATTTTAGCAGACTTCTCAGACATCTCACTGCCCTCTTTACAGCTGGGCTTATGAGGGCAAGCCCGGTGATGATGTGTGTGTTTGTGTGCACGTGTGTGTGTATGTATGCCGTGTGGGTGTCTGTGTGTTGGGGAACACACAGACAGGGGGTTACATGGGGGCATGATAAAGAAGTCACACAAGCTATTAAATGTAAAAACAATGAAATAGGCTATTTATGTTCTTTGCATAATTTTGGCTGAGGTGGCTGGAGTTTCACAACAGCTGAAATTTTGTTTTTCTGTGCATGAAAAATGTATTATGTATTTATATGTAAATGACAATGAAATAATAAAGCCTACAATATAAAATAAAGATGTGCATGCTGTCCTGGATCACAATAGACAGACAGGTAAGCAGATAGGCAGACAGACACTCCTTGTATTTGATATGCAGGCAGACTGCCAGCTTGACAGAACTGCGACAACATTAAAATGCTGTTGCCTTGTTAAACTCGAATAACATCACACAGAAACAGCTGTTGAAGGCGTGGCGCTCTTATTCTGAATCAGATTATGCTTTTATAAATTTTATGCGACAACCATCTATTTCCAGCCAGATGTTCAGCCAATGAGAAGTCGAGCTGCTGCCAGTGCAGGAAGGAGGCGGAGGCAGGAGTGCTGGACAGGGATGCTGGTTATGGCTGTCAAACCAGTGGCGAGTAGGAAAACAGCCTTTTTCATGTCAGATTGACGGGAATCACATGCATCATGTACGCTGCAGCTATTGCGGTATGGCTGGCTACGGGTACGTATCGATTAACCTTGGAAATATCACGAAGTGTTGATGCGTTTGCCTTTGATGCAGTATCTTCTTGTGGACATGCTAGCTAGTTAGCTAGCTAGCTGCTACTGCTGTGCTGCTCAGCTCATTTTTTCCAAGTGGTTGGGGAGGCATGGAAAAAATGGCTAACAGTAGCATAACGTTATTCGGGTGGAGTAGCTAAAACATTCAACCTCAAATTATGCATTATCTGGTTCCTCACATCTCCTACGTGGAATAACAGCCCATTGGATTGTTACTATGTTTTCCTGCTTTCCAGCTTTGCTTTTGCGAAAAGAGCCTATTTCTCCTGTCATTAGACATTAGTAATGTATAGGCCAGGTGTGTTATGAATACTTAGTTACCCAGCTAACGTTAGTCTACCATACGTTCAAGCAATCATTCATACTTACAATGAGGATACATGCAAAGATAGCATTACACTGTAGGAAGATGTGAAGCACACAGTTACAACATTCATCCTATTTTTGTTACAGAATTCCTATTCAGGCAGGCAAAATATATGTAAATATAGTTGCCAAGATTGAGATTTTACCCTTGGGGTTTCAAGTAGGCGTATGTTTCTCAGAATATGCCCTTGAAAGCCACAGTTGTTCCACTTAATGTTTTTATTCGTTGATCCAGTAGTTTACATTGTGCATGCCTATGATGCCAAACGCATGGATTTACATGAGAGAAATGGCCATATGGAGCGTTCCATGGGCCTGAAGCAGAGAACAGCCTTGTACAGAGATGGTGAGTGGGTGTGTGCAGTGGTGCACATCATCTGTTGGCCCTCTGTCCCCTCCCCCATCATAACACAGTGACACGCTCAACTGGTTCCCCATTAATACTGGCATTGTATGTTTTCAGTGGCCTGCTATCCCACAGACTTGGCCCACTTACTTTTCCTGTAACACTAGCTTATTGCATTTAAGTCTAGTCTAACCCCTAATTGCTATTAGAATTAATCCAAAATCATTAATTATGTGACAAAGGCCCATGTCTTCTATTTAAACACGATACAATACCTTATGCCACTGATTCTAACAATGTGGGCATGGCAGTACTTCTTGACAAGTGTCTGAGGCAAAACGGTGGTTTAACTTACCTTTAGAGAGAAAGTCAGAACGCTAGAAAGTTGAACTGGCCATTTGCTGTCCCCCTCTGTCTTCTGCCACTGCCTTCTGCCTGTCGTGACTCGTGACACCAAGTACTTTCACTTCCAGGTCTGTGTTTTGAATGACGAGCCTCAAACTCAGGGGTAGAATACCAAAGAGTAGCATTCCTTATTGTCTAAGCTTCCCCGCTGAAAACCAAAGAAGCACATGCATTCCTCCTGACCCGAACGACATGCACATAGCTGATTCAACAGAACTAAAGGACATCCCTCCCATGTCTCTGCCTCAGCTAGCTAGCCATTGAAGGGACAAGGGCAGCTTTTTCTCTCTATGTAGCCAATGGCATTATTAACTAAGGCATCACTCCTGAGACTGAAGCCAGTCCAAGGTCAGCCCATAAAAGCATAAAAGCTGGTTAGCCATTCCCACCACCTGCCAGGCCTGTTAGTGATCTACTGTCAGGAAACACAGGTGTGTGTATTTAAAAAGAAAAAGGTATTGGTTCGAGTATGTGCATATATAGACAATGTGTGAGTGCTAGTGTGTATTTGAATGCATGCATCAGTGTTTAGTTAAGTGTAGTGTTGGTGTGTTGTTGAGCATGCACTTGTGTACGTCTGCACATTCGTACTGCAGCTAGAGCCTACAGGTTAGTCTGCAGTGAACAGTTTAGCATTAACCTTTAATGGGTGATGTATTAGATAGGAGCCCTGCAGTCCATCATCTCAAGGCCTGGCAGTAATTCAGGCAGCCACAAATAAGTAGATCTGATGCTATTAGCAAAGCCTCACTGTAGCTTAGCCAGTGATCTTTACTTACCTTGGCTTGACTCTAAATGGAAGTGACTGTTAAGAGTTGGACCTAAGATGAGGGTAAAACTCAGTCCAACAAGACATTTAAGGTTACCAGTAGCCTGAGTTATGCCTAAGTGTTTGTTGGTCTGTAAAGGCTTTAGTCAAGGTAGGTGTAGGCTTGATAGCTCCTTTAAGTGTTGAGAGCAGAGGGCAGGCTAAAAACACATTTCAACTCCCATAGGTCATTGCTTATTCTTCAGACCATTGGAGGAGACCAGGCCATCTGGGCTTGCTGGCTTGTCCTGCCTGTCTCATCTGTGGACATGCCATAATTGCTAACGCCACATCAAGGAGGTCTCCGAGTAGAATAGAATGGCCAATACTTGACCTTGACCAGGAGTGTGTGACCGGAGTCCTTTGTGTGGTGAAGAATTGATGAGGCCCAACGGGTCGAGTAATAGAATCCGAGTGTGTGCATTCAGCGTGGGATTTGCGGATCAACTGAACTCATCATTGAAGGCACCGCCAATGTGGTGAAACTGAATGAGGTTTTATTCGTGGCCTCTGAATAACCTAGATCCTGATGTCCTGGGTGCAGTAGTGGCAACAAGAACAGCTATCCCATCACGCTCCTCTGGTTCCAACAATCTTTCCATGAAAAGTGATTAGGTGGATATAACCTCAGTATTGTATAAGTAACACCACATCTATTGGCCACTAAATGGTATTGATTGTATCTAGCTGTGACCAAGCCCTTGGGGACAAAGGACATATGGCCAATGTTTTGTGTATTAGTGGCCACAGATGTAGCCCAGTTTAGCATACATCTGGGACCATTTTATAATCTTCCACTTTCAACAACCCATCAGTGCATTTCGACTGCATTTGGGATTTTAGGCAATTTGGCCTTGTAGATGTAGAGCCTACAGGATAGTGTGTGTGGCCTTCCTTCCTAGCTTACCGTGCCGCCTAATCTTCTTTAACTCCTTTGTGTACCCTGGTAATAGATAACTCTTAGCAACCAAAGATCACATGTTGACTTCCATTAAAACACACATCCTGGTCTGTTCCTCTATTCAGTAGAAAGTATCCACTGAAGACAGTTTCTGTTCAAGGAGAGGGCTCAATGTAGTAGAAACCAGCCTCGCGTGTTATTATGATGATGATGATGATGATATGATGGTGGGGGTGATGCTGTCGATGTTGAGGAGGAGGAGGAGGAGAAGAAAGAAGAGATGGTGCTGGAGGAAAAATTTTGAAAATCAACGATGACATTTTGCCAGTAGGGAGGCTCCCGCACACCCACAGCTTTCCCAGGCCTTCCGCTAGCTGCTTAATGCAGCTGGAGTCATGTCTGCAGGCTAGAACAGTTTGAGCTCTCTCTCTCTCTCCCCCTCTTTCTGATACTTCATAGCACAGATCTCCACCTTTCCCTCCCTCCCTCGCT
>OMLI01084775.1:6617-20442 GCA_900302605.1 Rondeletia loricata
TCTGTGTGTGTGGTGGGGTGGCTGAGGCTGATAACTTTTCATTCATAATTAGCAGTCAGCGAATGGGGCTGCGTTGGGGGGAAATTGAACTGTCAGCGGCGGGGCGCGGGGCGTTTGACCCCATCACGCCAGAGGGGGCCATCATAATTTGTTCATTTGGTGCCCATCAGGCGGGCGCCAGCTCACCCCCTCCTCCCTCATCTCCCTCCTCACCCCTCTGACCTCCCCCCGTAGTGGGTGCTCTGGGTTCACGTCTAATTATGAATCAGCAAAAGGACTCTCAGCGCCACGAATATAGCAGCCCCTGCCCTCCAAACCTCCTGCTGCCACTCAAACTGGGGAGATTGCCTCTTAAATAGGAATAAATGCCCACACGGAAATAGCTAGTCAGTGCCATAGCCAATGCAATGTATCTAAGCCGTGTGGGAGTATGGGAAATGTTTGTGTTTTGTGTACTAATGCAGTGGTTGCAGCATTTTTTTTTATTAGTTTCCTTTAGTAACTATATGTTAGTGCAAGTTTGTGAGAGTGTGTATGTGCATGTAAAGATCACATTACCAGAACACTTTATGTTCTCTCCTCAGAAAACTGCCGAGACCCTTTTGTCAATCCCGTTTGTCCCTTTCCAAGGTGATCTAGAGGTCATGCCAGTGGTCCCTCCGAGTCCTGGTTGTCGTATGTGTGATTGCTCTTTCTGTGTCTGGAAATGTCAGCTTGTTACTTCTATAGGTGGGATTGTTCCTGAATAATCACACGGAGCAGGTTTTCTTGATGTTTTTATTGTTTGCTGCAACAGATTAGACTTTTAAGTTGTCTCAGCAAGCCACGTAGCTATTTCATTATTTATCAGAGCTAGACTAGTGAGTTTAGTAGGTGAATTAATGTCTCAATCCTAGATTTTTTGTGTGTATTATGCTCTTTAAGGGTTTAACTTGGTGATGGAATATATTTCTCTTTGCAACTTTCATCGGGCCGTTTTGCCCCTATGTTTACAAATGATGGAAAATATAAGGAAAGCACTTACAGCTTCAAAATAAATGTAAAACTGTTTAGTTGTCTGTACTGTCAAGTCTCACACCAAGAGCTCAATCAATTTGACAGTGGAAAAATGTCTTCATTCTAATGCAACATACATAAACAAAGCCAGTTGTGGTGTGAAATAGTATCACAGGTGGTACTATACTTGGTTTCCAGTACCGATTGGTAGTAGGTACCAATCCTGATATTAGTACTTCAAATTCAAGACCAATACCAAAATAATTGCACTTTGTGTGAATCAAAGCATTTCAGCCCTATGTTTTTCATAAAGCAAGAGATTTGCTTTTGCCAGTGAATAGCTGGATAGCCCACATAAGTTAAGTTAATTTTGAATACAAAATTGAGCTTTTACAAACTTTTCTTTGCTACTGTATATCCCCAATGAGGTTTCTTTGACATTGTCTTCATTGAGACGCAAGATACAAGTATGTACAAATGGAAAAACAGACACATCTTGAGGCTGTCTGTGCAAGAATCAAGGCTAGATTAGAGTTAGCTTGGATCTGGATTAGCCCTTTCTCAGCTAACACAGCCCTAAAAAGAAGTCAGGCTGTGTGAGCTAACATTAAGATTTTGGGTGTTAGTTAACATTAGCACTGCTTCATCTGAAAAGAGCGCATCATATAGCTGACAAAGAGTATTTGTTGTGAAAATTGCTGCTTGTGGTTGAGTCGGACTTCTAATACCCAAACACAGTGGTGCCATTTATCTTTGCTACAGTCTGTTTTATAGTTAAATCGCATAGTTAAAAAAAAAATGAAATGTAGATCTGCAGGCCGAAAAGTAGAAAAATGAAAAATAAAATAATAAAAACGCTCTTGATTCATATGCAGGTGTACTTATATTTCTCTGAACATTAAAGTACTTAAGTGTCTTAGCATTTTTCAAGTATTATTGTTTGGATTTGGTCAGGACCTAAATTGAATTGAAGTTTTGACAACCAGTCCTACTGGATTAGGTTCTTTACAACTTTCTGTTAAATTGTTTCATATTATATTCCAGACTAACACAAAGGCCCTGCTGGCAGTATTGTCTGTTAACAATATTTAGAAAGCTAGATGAAGGACACTGTTGTTACTGAATATTAGTGGTCCGTTATTGCTAATATTGTTTAATGGAAGATTTGTAAATTAATCATTTTTGAATACCTCATTTAGTGATAAATTGGCATAAATTAACTAATCTCTGTCTATATACACTGGAGGACTCTTGTTGGATTAAAGTAGTTTTAGATGGCTGTAGTAACATGTATTTAATTCAATTTGCATTCAAGGTCTTTCTGATGCCCCTCAATTAATTGTCATCTCCTGAGTGAAGGGAACAATTAGGCCCTAAAGTCAAACACATGTCCCTTACTTCAATCTCCCAACCGTTTTACAGCATAATGAAATCCTGTCCCTGAAGTTCGAGGCAGACAATGTCTGAAAAACAGAAATGGATTTTCAATACATGCCCATACATCTCTGCACTCCCCACACCCATTTCATTTAAATTGGCCTTCTTATGCACATAGCGCAAGGCTGCCCGGCTATGGTTAGCCCTTTTTGAGTATGTCAGCGGGATTTTCAGGTCATTTGCCAGAGAGGATGCTGGGAGTGTGGCGTCCGGGCTCTGAAGGTGACTGGCGTCTGTGTCATCCATCACAGGAGCTTCCTTTAAGTTGATACATAATAGAGCCTCTCAATCAACTTCCTCCCTCATTGTCACCTCCCTCCTTCCTGTCCAGGATGGAGAATGGGAGCCAACCCCAAGAAAAAAAAAGAAAGACACTGACAGGGAAGTCAAGGTTAGATCCCTCTCCTTCTCTTATTTACACTTCAGGTCTTGTGGACTTGTGCTGCTTAATAGGACAACAATGGACAGAGGGGGGAGGGGGCTTGTGTCAGGTTTTTACTGCCCACTGTGTCAAATTGGTGATAATAAGCAGTTTGAAGCCTTGTCCTGTCTTCTTTCCCCTGTCCTCTCCCTCCTGCCTACTCGGGGCGAGGCGACAGACAGGACCTTGAGGCAGGATGTGTCTGTCAGGGAGGTAAATCTCCGTTGTGAAGGGGTGGCAAACATTACGGCCAGCTTTATCGACATCGACTGCTCTGACACATCCAAAAGTGGCCCAATAAATTTGCAGGCTGGCGGTGGCGTGACGGGCGAGTGTGAGGGCGCAGCAGCGTTTCAGCATGGCAGCAAATGTTTGTTTGACCCCCTTCAGAGGCGCTTGGGTGGTCTGGGGACAAGAGAAACTACTAGCCTGTCAAGGGGATGAGGAGATCGTGTTGTTGTTCCTGCTGTTACTGTCTTGTTTTGATCGGACGGAGTTCATTCTGAACCTGATATGACTGATGTTCCTTATGGTTTGAGTGAAATAGAAGCCTCAGAGTGGGTGAAATAGTTTCATGTTTTATGATCTTTCATTTGAGGTCATTTTATACCCGGATAACATTTTAACAACAATTAATAATTAAGTTTGTCTTGTGGGTCTGGTTGATTTCTACTGAACAATATCACTCTCTAGAGAGAACACGTTGAGTTTCATCTCCTCAGCTCTTGTTGTATGTCAAACTGATTCTCCATACACACCCTGTGACAGGTCAGAGGATGCCTCGCACATTTCTCACCCAAGTTGGAACATGCTGGCAGTATGTTCAGCCCCATGACCAGCTTTAATCAAACGATGTACACTGACACTTATCAACACTATGTGCCGTACGATTGTGCCTGGATGCTTGCTCAGTGTGTTTCTCCATATCATATTACTAGTCATATTCAATTAGCTCACACGCCTCGCTTATGATTTTAGACATTTATTTACTGGATCTGTTTTTATACCATTGGTTGTTTTGTCATATTTTTTCATATCGTGCTACATGATATTTCTCACCCCTTTGCCCTCCACTCTGTCAATCTTGCTACTCATCCAGGAAAATAGATCTGTGTGGCTTGTAGTGTCTGATCTTTTTTATGATTTTTTTTTTTTAGAGGTGTTAAATGGCTGTTTTTTCATTTCATATTAATTTGCACCAAGATGATATGCATCTGTCTGAGTATAAGCTATGTGTCGGTGTATCAAGATGTTCGGGTGCTAAGTGTCCAAGTAAGAGGCCATAGTAGTCCTGATGTTTAGACAGTGCTGTCAGTCAGTAACAGAAGGACCTTTCACTTTTAATGAAGAGTAAAGAAACTACTGAAAGGCATCATACTTTTTATAACAGTTTATATTGCTTGTAAAGGTTGACATAGACAGATAAAGTAGAGGTGTGTCTGAATGTCATGGTGTATGTTGATTGTGAATATTCTTATTTTTTGCAGTATAATGCATCTAGTAGATGGTGTTGTGCTGCTTTGTGTGGGCCCACTCACCCTACGGGTCCGTTTTGACAAGAGCCGACCATTGCCACTGTCAAGTGGAAAACTGAAAGCCACCAAGTGTGAACACTGTTCATCCAAGTAACAAGAGATGCTAATGTTGAGGGGAAAAAATAACTCAAAAGCAAATACTTAAACCCTCTAATTCTCCACCACCTTTTTGTCTCCCTCGTCCAAGCTACGGTAATGCAATTTCCTGCCCCTGAAAGGGTAAAAGCCCCTTAAATAGGGCTCCAAATGGCAGGTTTGGCCCATGCAGGCTCTTGTGTTTCTATTCATTAGTGGATGTTTTTATTCAGCCTGCTTTGACTACACATCTAGCCCATTTTCATCTAACTGGGCTGATTGAGGACATTTCTAAAATGGGCCCCTCTTTACACTACAGAGTTGATGAATGAAGGGAGGGGGCGTCTAAGTTATCAGCCAACCCTCTGCCCCACTCCACTCAAAAGTGGTGCATCCTGGCCACTGATTGGATACGGTGAATTGCATTAATTATGGGAAGACCCGAGATTCTTGTATTATCTGTCCTCTTTTATATACTTGTGTGGATGCATTACACAGTAATTTATAAGCCTGTCCCTGGATATTGTGTTGATGTGGAGAGCTCTACGCATTCTTCTGGGCTATATTCTGCAAGTATTATGTTTTATTATGTTAATGTTCTTTCTCTACTTCTGCTCTCAGGCTATTGTATCCAGCAGTGGTTCTGTTATTTAGACATCAATCCAGTCCATACTGTTGCTTATTTCTCTGATACAGTCTAGAGAAGTGATGATTTATTTGTTGGTACCATTTCAATTAAGTATCTATTTGCACAACACTACAAAACCAAACTTATAATCAGGTTTTGATGTTTATTATACAAACCTTTATCTCTCTCTGTCTCTCTCTGTCTCTCTCTCTGATGTGTCCCTCTAGATGACCATCCCAACGTTTGGCCCTGTGAAGAGCCATGAGCTGCTTCACCACATGACAGGGAAGGGTCTGTCAGCTCAGTACCGTTTCCCCAGGCAGCCCTGTTTGTACCAGCCCAGTATGGTGGCTGTACAGGTCACACTGACCAACAGCTCTGACCACAGCCTGGAGGAGATCCACATAGGAGACAGGAGCCCCGCTAGCCTTAACATCCACTGCTTTAACACCATCGGTGAGTATGAGCACCAAACATGCAAAACAGTTCACTCTTAACCCATAAAAAAAACAGAGCGCAAAAGGAAGACGCCAAGTTTCTGGGAGATTGGCCCGTTGGTCAGCTTACCTGTTAAATGATGAGAACATAGACACCAAAATCATGCAAAACCCTTAGCTGTCTGACTGACTAGTACAAAATAAGTTACACTTGAAGTCTTGTGGGAAGAGAAATCTTCTGGCACTGAAAGTAGTTCCAGGGAATCCATTCTTTTATGTCTATTTTACCAATCCCCTAAACAAGCCTGACAGGTTTAGACGCATGTCATAAAATTTAACTAACCATCCAACCGTAGAACAAGTTCTCATTTTCTCACTTTCAGGATAATGCTAGTTTCCTATGATTACTTGACATACTGTATGCTAAAGCGTTAGACAGAGCTATCTACTGGACTCACAGAGATGATTTTGGTACCAATCCTCTTGTCAGATATTGGGTAAGGTATGTGACCAGTGAGTCAAACTCCCCAAAAGTCGGTGTAGTCCTGTAAGCAGCTGGTATTTCTATGTTACCTAATTTGGTATAATGATCCATAGATCCGTTTGAAAGCAAAGAAGTTTGGCTTTTCAGTCAGTGTGTAGAAATATGTTGTGAGTTTTGTAGTTGCAGATTTGATGGTATCATATTGCCCAAGTGATTTATTTTTTTCTTGTAACTTTAACAACCACATTCTTTTTAATCTGCACAATGTTTGATGTTGCTGCTAGTTTTTCCATTTCTGTGACTTTCTGGAATTTCTGCAACTATGCCTTGATTGTTTTTCCCGGACAGACATTAAATGATCATTACAATATAAAAAAACCTCTACGCCTGTTTGCTATCAGGCCAACAAATGCCCCTCTCCTATTCCCCCAAGCCTAAAACAGCCAATATTACTTCAGCTAATCCCAGTTCATGTGTATTGATCAGGACAAACAAACATACACACACACACACACACACACACAAAGGCGGGTGTGCACTCGAGCACGTTAAAACCGTCAATTGCAGGGGATTGATTGGGCATTGAAGGAACTCAAGCAGCCAAACCGTGGGTAATTTGGATTGATTGTACTGTGAGGCGGTGGCTGGAGTTGGGTTGGATAGGCTGCAGAGGATGAACACAGACAATAGTTTATTTAGCATCGCTCTGTGTATGTAAGGGATAATACACAACGAGGTGTCTAGTTGAAAAATATCACACAATACCTCTACATAGTGCATTATGTTTCCATAAGTGCTCATTTTCAAGTACCTTATTCCACTTTGTGCTGTTAATTCAACTAGAATAAATTATTTGTGATTTACTCACTGTTGACTTCCAGCAAGATAGTCCCTAAACCTTTTAACAGCTTTGTTGCCAGCTGCTTGGTAACTACCTGTTAAGTTGTTTATTGATCTTTTTGTTTTACATTAATAAATTAAACTACAGCAGTGCAGAAGTTCACTATTTATTGCAGTATGCATGTGGCTTTTAGCAGGTAGTGATTTATCTCTATCTATGTATCAGTGGTAACAGTGTAACTTTAAGGTAGTGAACTATTACTTTTGAAGACAACTGATTTCATGAATCTGTAATTGCATTTCTCTTTTGAGGCAACTTACTGTTATACCTACTACTCAAAGCAGAAGGCCTCACCCAATGGAACATTTACATTTACCCCTATTTTAGAACAAATATGAAAATACTGCTAGAGGGCCGTGTGTTTATCAGAAACTTTCCCATTTGAATCTATAAGTTCTTAGCCCCTCGTAGATCATTATGTTTCAATAACCACACACCTTGTGGTGTATTATCCTTTACTCATATAATAAACAACCTTATATTGCATGAGTTTCTAATTCTAAATGGTGTTTTATCTAATGGTTCAGATTGAGACAGAAAAGTTGAGGAAGACTAGGGAGAATGAGAGGGAGAGTGTAAAAAAGGTAAAACAAGAAAAAGAGAGAGAGCTCGTTACTTAGAGAAGCTGTGAAGGCTGGATTGGAAGTGAGTCTATGATGGCTCTGTTTTCGGGGGTTTCCTCTGGAGCCCTTGGTCTTCTCTTCTATGTCTGTGGAAAGAGTTATACAGTAAAATAGCCCTGCTCCATGGAGAGAGAGAAGCACAGGCTGACTGGGGAAGCGTGGAGGATGTTTCTGTCTATCTGTCTTCTTCTCTAGCTCATCCTTACCTCCCCCTCTTCCTCTATGGAACTGTCCAGACGCTGTCTCTTCTTTCTTTAGCATTGTGGCTACACTTAACTCTCTTTCTAGCTCGCCTACTCATTTCTCCCACTCTGTCTCTGTCCTGTCTGTCTCTCTCACCCCATCTCTCTTGATGCTGATGCTGTCTTTGTCAAGCCTGTTGTTTTGGAAATATGCTAGTCCTTCATGTTTTTTTCCTTGGGTGGAGGTGTCGGGAATGAGACTGAAGGATAGACTTCTCACACACGGTGGCCTTGCTTTGTGAAGTAGAAAACACAAGTGGTGTGGATGCCTGTCTGTTCCACTCTGTTGCCCCCCTCCTCCTCCTCTCTCCCTTTGCTCCATCCCTCCCCACTCTGCGCACTCTGCCCTTGTCACTCACTCTTCCTTTTCTCTTCTCCTCTTTCCTCCCCTCTCTTCCACTCTCAGAGCGGCTGGAGCCAGAGGCCTCTGTGACTGTTTCCATGGGTATTGACTTCAACGACTCGACACAAGCAGCCAACTTCCAGTTGTGGTAAGACAACCTGACACCCACTCATATGTAGTCAGGCTTCAACAACTAGCTTGTTCTTCAGTCGTACGTCTTTTTCTCTATCACTTTGTCCTAATGTTTGTTCTGCTCCCATACTTTGTCTTCAGATTCATCACCATCTCTCCTTTACTTGTCTCTTTCTCTTAAGTCCATTTACTTCTTCCCTTACCTTTCCTCTCTCATCTCTTCTTTGTTAATTCTCCTCTTCCTGCCCTCTCTGTGCCAGTGCTCCCAGGTGAGACATCAGCCACGATTGATTCTGGTTCACCGGGATAACAATTATTCCTCCAGTAATCAGCCCGGCCCAAATCAACTTGCTGAATGCCATTGGCACCACTGCTCAACCAATCAATAACCTTATCAAAAAATCTGTTTTGGATGGGGGAATCAATCCGGCCCAAAATGCCAATCACCAAGTGTGGTTTGCAGGGCAATTAGAACAGAAACATTTAATACACAAACAAACATAAATACACACACTTGCACACGCACGTTACACACATGCACACCATACTACATACCTCTTATTTCATTATTTCTTTAGTTTCAGAAGAGTGTTCTGAAGAACAGAATATTAATCATGCGGAGGTTGTGGAAATTTGAAATCCAATTCAGAAAACTGTTTAACTACAATAACATACATTACATTAAAATACCATGGCATAGCGTTTTCAAAATATGAAACATGTGTGCACACATATTCTTAGTTTCTGGAATTGGAAATTAAAACACTGGTGCACAATCAATGGAATATATTTTCATATTGCTTCTGTACATATATTTATTTGCTTATAATGCCCATTTTGCTTTACTGATCAGTTTAGATGTCTGTGGTTTTAATAGATGAGTTTCTACTGTTTAGCTTCATCTGTGGTGCTACTATTCCCCACTACTAGTGTTGTATATGTCTATTTCCCTGGATTTATGACATGTTTCTTATAAAAAGGTCTGACATGCTAAGCTTGCTAAATACAAGTTATAAAATATATTTGGAAGCTATAAATGCTTTGCATTTTGCATCCTTTTTAAACGCTGGAGAAAATGACATGTTTGTATTTTGAGTTGGGGTGTGATCTGAAAGTTGTGAAGAGTTTCCTACCCTACAATAATGTCTCATGTCCCCTTAGTTTAAATTCTCAAAGAATGGGCTTCAGCTCCTGTGTTGTTGTTTTCCTCTCTCAGCACAAAGGATGGTCAGTTTAGTGTGTCCATCCAGCCTGCCGTAGGAGAGCTATTAATGCCCATTACCATGACAGAACAGGACTTCTGCAAGGAGCAAGGTGAGCTGACCAAACAATTTTTGCATCAGTGTTTGCAAAATAGAACATAATTTTAAAGCGAAGAAGATTACAGCACATTTAAGATCACTGCCATTATCACCAAATAGAAACTTTACTAATTGTTCTGTTAATTGAAGTAACTCTTTTAGCTACACAGGACCTGATCTAAATTATTCCTTTTGTCATAAACGTAGATGACCACTTTCTCTGAAACCTTATATAGTTGGAAAATGGCTGAAACATCAAGAAGTTGATGGCATAATTGTTACAGTATTTCTTATTGTGTCAAACATTTACATCTTAATCAAGTGGAGAACTGGTATGGTATTACCTTTTCATTTATTGTAGAATCTAAACATTGACATTTAAATTGTATTTCTGCTGTGTCTGAATATTTTAGACTATGATACAATCTCTAATGAACACCTGGTCTCAGATAAAAGCATTGCTTCTTGTATTTGCCTGGGAGACCTTCATATTTTAGCAACAAAAGTTGGCGATAGAAGGTGGTTCAATTGTGACAGAAAAAGTTGTGCAACCATCAAAAACATAGATCATACAGACATGATAATAAGAACCATATTGTAGGTTTCAATGACAAAGGTATTGTAGGTTTAAATGTTAAAATGATAGAATTTGTATAGATAGTACAACTTTTTTTCTTCTCTATAGTATGATGCATTATTCAATCATGGTATTTTGGATAAACATGCAGATAAAATAAACATCTGCCTCCTTTGTTGTTGAAGCAAATAAAAGCCGGGGCTACTATGAGGCATTTTATGGTATTTCCTGAATACACCCCCCACCCTTCCACCTGTAGAGGCACATAACTGGCAGCCATTGAGAGCATACTTGTATCCAAGCCATCAGTCTGCTCTAAGTGCCTGCTAAATGCCGCTTCTGCCTTAATTAATCTTCATTCCCTGTATTTTGAGCTCTACTGAATACACCTTGCTATCAGACAAAAAGGGATTGAATAGAATAGCTTGGTTTGCTAGACCTACCCTTTTCTCTGTAGCAAATCACTGCTTTATACCAATAGACTGAAGTTAATTAGTTCTTTCAATTAACAGGTTTTCATTGTATTTGCCTTTAAGGCCTCTTTTATGTCTACCTAACTTGTGCATATTTATCTCCATTCTTTCCTTCACATCCTTCCTCATTACTAAGTGCACATGAACTGCCCCCTTGCCTTAAATTGAAGATGTCTCAACTCCATTTGCATTATTGATGGAGACACCCTTTTTACCATTCAGTGACCCTCATTTTATTTCTCATCAAAACCTAAAGAGCAACATCCCAGATTTGGGAGTACATGCATGTCTCGTTGTGCCATTACATTAAGTCATGATCCTCTAGTTTCAGATGTTTTCTAATCCACTGTCCACGGTTTTAGGTCATAGATTACTACAGCATATTTATGATTTCTTTCTCGATTATTTCTCGATTATTAAGGAAAAGTTCAAGGAGATTTTAGATGTAACTCCTGGCCAGGAATACAGTCACTGGAGAGATGTATAACTACAGTACCCAGAGATGATTCGTTAAGTCTGCCACCTCTGGACCCACTGTGAACCCCTGCTGGCCTAGGCTTTCTCTACTGTGTCTCCATTTCTCTGTTTCCCCTTTGCTTTCTGAATAAATAAAAATACTAAAGGTGAATGGACTGCCCATGCTCCTTGGGGGTGAAAGATTCATAATTACGCCCAAGGTAGTATAAACAAGCTACTATATATAGTCTATACAAGGTGTAAACAAGGCAAGTTAATTGAATTTAACACAAGTTCGCGTGCGTAGATCCTCAGTTGACATGTAAACATTTTGCATCCAATCAGGTAAATTGCTGGGCATGAATGAGACCTCGGCAACCATCACCACGGCAGCAGAAAACGCCTCCAGCCAGGCCCTCAGCAAGCAGGTCCTATCTGTGGCCAACGTAGGAGTGGTTTCGTCCGGTCAAAGCAACTTCCACAGGTGAAATGTCCAGAAATGCAGTCATACGTCACAAGTGTAATTCATGTATTTGTTTCCATGCATTGGACTTCATTTCTCAAGCAAGATACAAGCACATTTGTTCACAAAATGTAATGTGATGTTTTTCGTAGTTTTTAAATATGGGATTTAAGTATATACTGTACTAGTCCATACACGGGGATGCGCGCGCCACAACTACGTGCAGACTTGCCAAAAATGCTCATAAACAGCTTAAATTTGGGAACATTGAAAAATCTGCTTCGTCAGTCGCAGGGACTGACGAAGCTATGCCAATGCTCAATGCCCATGTGCAGTTTCAGATTGATTGGCCAACCCATTGAGGAGAAACATGGATGCGCACAGAAGGACAGAGTGACATAGTTTTCCTCATTTTATAGTAGGATATATATTTTTTTTTATTTATTTATATCAAGACACTGTAAACATATGACTCTCTTTCAGTGTTGATATGCAGTGTTTTAATATTAGTCTTATAGGGTTAGATAATTGTGTCTTGTTTATAATGCAAACTTCTATACATGTTTTGCATTGCAGTCTCAACAAGAAATAAATACATTTTGAACTCCAGCATAACAAATTATTTCTATTTCAGAATGCCAAGCAAATCTATACACTTCTCATAATGCCTAAAAATCTAGGCCTGTGCATTTTGCTGATTTAATTTGTCCAGATTACATAGGCTACTTACTGCTACTTACTGGGTGATGTGCAACCTGATGTTACAAAGCTGAATGTGTTTTTTTTATTTCTTTTTTAGACCATTGTATCTAATTGTAATCACTACTGTGGAAATCATTAATGTGTCTCAGCTTATGCCAGCCACAGACAACAAGACTTTTAAAATCCTAACTGACTGTGAAAACGGAGAGCGTTTCACACTAAACGACGGGTCTTTGCAGAATTCCTTGTCAGCTGTCAGAAAGGTGCGCACACTAGGCAATAAGGAAAGCAGAGAGGATTGCACATTAAATGACTGGATCCACAAGGATCTTTAATGCAGCTTTCAAACATGCACATTTCTGTCATGAGAAAATGGAAAACAGACAAGGAGTTGAATAGTCAATATTTATTAGGCTAAATTAGTTGCAGTAATTAAAGATTGTGGTATGATCACTGAATTTAAATCCAGTCACTAGAAATGTATGCCAAATCTGTAGTAGAAATCAAAGTAGACGATAAAGCAGCTTATGTAGGCTAGTGGAGAAAATGTGAATGGCACAGTGGACTACACGGTGCAGTTATTATCACCACTCCTTACTTTGTCATGCATTTATGTTTTTGCGTGTCCTACAGTCATTGCCTGTTGCCAGGCTTTGTTGTCAGATTTGTGTCTCTGCCATTACAGGAATCCTTCCAGATTTGTCCTGACTTGAGTCGTGAAAATCAAACATGTTTGAAATAATGGATCAGGAAGCAAACGATTTAGTCCTTCACCATTCTCACACCACAAGAGTATCTGTGCCAACTGAGAGTCCTGACTGTCCCAAATTGACTGAGTCAGCACAGACTCGGCCCAGTCTTAAATTCCAGTTGAGATGCCCAAATGAGGCCTAAGATTGGGCTAAGATGTGTGTACTGTGATGTAGTGTGACCATGGCATTAGGCTTTAGGCTACTGTAAAGCAGAGCTCATCCTCGCAGGGCTCACCATCAAGACCGCTTTGACTTCAAATATTTGTGGATTCTGCAACCAGGAAACTGACTTATCAGTCAAATCAATTGGAATTGAATGTAGAGTTATGGGGCTGGGCAGAATACTATTTTAATGCATGCTAATGAACTAAGTGCAACCCTGCAAACATTTGATGTCTATGCAGGCAGCAGCAGGAAGGTACGAATGTTGCCCCATAACTGGAAGGTTGATAAATGCAGAGTAAGATCTTAGTTTGGCTCCAAAAATATGCGAGTGAAATACAAATCGATTGATACATGTAGTTCATTTTGTACGTGTGAGTGTCTGTCTGTACTGACTGTACTGAGTGGAGGTGGGTGTGCTTGCATACACATGTCCATTATTAGTGTGGTTTATGTGGAGTTTTTGTTAAATTGTGTGTGTGTGTGTGTATCAGAGAGTGAAAGCGGCTGCGTGTCCCCGCCAGCCTCGGACAGACATGCCAGGGGAATGCCCTGAGAAGCCTGGCTGTGTAATTGGTGTACACAGAGTGTGCTAATGAGCTTCCTCTTCTGTCACGCACACCCGAACACCTGATAGATAATTACACCTCCCTCTCTCCCTCTGTTTCCTGCTCTGTCTCTCTTT
>OMLI01085043.1:4109-15315 GCA_900302605.1 Rondeletia loricata
TTTCTTACTGTGCCTCTTGAAATGTTCTCCTTCATTGCAAGTTCTCTCTCTCTCGATTTCTGACTCTTTCTCTTTCTCATTCTCAATTTCATCTGTGAACTTCTGTCTCTGATACTTTGCCTCTCTTTCATTTGACTCAGTCTGTTCCCTCCTCCCCTGCTGTCCCCCTGTCCTCACTGGCCCAGCAGGCAAAAATGAAAATAACTATTTTTTCATATATTATACATTTATCCTTGTTGTCAACAATTAACCTGGGGTCTTAGCAGACCGGCCAAATCCTTTAACTCAGTAGGCTAAAAACACCGCTAGTTTGTGGCGTTCCTCTCTCTCTCTCTCTCTCTCTCTCTCTCTCTCTCAATGTGATTTGAGCCGCCGCCTACGTAAATTGTGCAGCCTTTTCTGGCAATAACCGACTCGTGGGTTTTTTTCCGACTTTGGTCGGTCTCGGGCTCAGTATTGTATCGGGCTTCAACTCACTCTGGTCGGTTCAGTTCGGGTTTGAATTTTCAGGCCCGTAAACCAAACACAACAACCGTTATCCATGCAAACTCACAAATACACATTCCCCTCCACGCTACATAGGTGCCCGGCTGTTCCGTGGCTTTGCACACGGTCTTGTTTTCTCTTTCCCTCCCTCCATCCAGTCTGAAGGTAAATCCATTGCATTGATTCACTTGGGACTGCCCAGTTATCCTTCATTTCTCTCCAGCAGAATTGTTCTATTTTTCAACCTCAAACTCACTGTGCCTGAGTCAACCTGTTTAAGTGACCCACCCTCGTTCGTTCCATCTCACCCTCCGCCCTCCTCCCCTTCTCAGCATCCCACCTTTCCTCCTGCATCAGCTGTACTTTGCGCACCATTGGTTAGTGTCAGGGGTTGTTGCCTCTGCTCTGGTCTACAGATGGCATTGTAAGAAGAAACTTAAATGATCCCTGTGGGGAAATTAGGCTGTTGCAGCAGCTAATAGTAGTGGGTTACAGCAAAGAAAATAATATAAATAAGAACATAGCAAAATTAGGGTTATATAAATGTGCACAACTGACAATTTCAACATTAGAACATGCTAAGTAGAAACACTTATGTAATGGTATGGATTACTGCATTAAAAGAGTGTGCAAATTAGCAGCAGTAGTAGCAGCAGAACTTATTGTGGCAAAGAAAAATGAATGACAAACATGTACAATATAAACCAAAAAAGAATTAGCTGTATGAAAAATTATAAAATATTATATGCAATATACAACAAATGAGGGGGAAATGAGAATATGAGGAAAAACAGTGTGAAGTTACAGCATACATATAGGATGTGTGTAGGTGTTTTTAATCATTGATCATTGAGTGTGCATATGATTTATCCTTAATCACTTATTACCCCCATCCATCCAGATGGTCATGAAGAAAAAGCTTTCTTTCATTGCTCCCTCTCCACTTCTTGCCTCATTTCTCGCTTCATTTACTCCTGTACACCCTGAATCTTCAGTGGAAATGCTCTTACCCTTAGCAAACAAAGAAACGGTGTGAATTGATTCATTAGCCAATCGATTTATGACAGCTCCATAATTTGTTTCCAATTTATTGCCCTTTTCTCTCTAACAAGCATATCAAAACAAATCTTTTACATCCGCTTGTCCAGTTTTAGTGCTTGTATTTCGCTGGGACGTGACACCGGCTTTCATTTTTGCTCTTGACGTCACAAGAGGCATCATTATCCCATTTGATAAATCCATCCTCTTGACATGAGGGCAGGTATTATAACTTAGCAGTCTGCACACTGAAACTCAAATAGAAACTGCCGCTCCCAAATGTCTGCACTTGATTGATTCTGTTGCTGCAGACATTTTTGAAGCTGTGCCAAGCAGAGGAGACAAATTGCATGTGGGCAAGCGAAATATGAACAGACTAAGGGTTTGCATGGTCTGATGGCCACTCGTAGCCCCCTCTATCTTCTACATGGCCTAGTGCTTATAGGCTGGAGCAGAGTGGTGGTGAACAGCAGGAGAGAGAGGAAGAGCCAGTGTAGGGACAGAGCCCCTTCCCCACACTGGTAACACCACCAAACACGCACATACACAAACACCTGCTAATGCCCTTCAGTCAGTATAAAACCCCACTTCTCCATCTTCCTTCAGTGCCTTCCTCTTGGCTAGCCCAGTCCTTTACACACAGCCAAGAGATTTCGTATGGTGCCATGTTGTCTTCTTTGACACACATGTCCCTTCAGAGTCACCTTCAGTGGTTAGTCACTGTCCCCCTCCCTGTCCTTCCTCCATCCCTCCCTGTCTCCCTCCATTCTGCCTCCCTCCCTCCTTCCCTCCTCCTCCTCTCCACTTAGCTTTATTACATTTGGACAGAGTGGAATTTATAACCTAACTAAGGTCATTGCTCCACTAATGGAATGGGCCAGTTACGCCATAGATTCATTAAAACATTGCAGAATATTCCTTGCACGCATGCACTGTTTCCCCTTTCAGTCAAGTCTCTGTTCCTACACTCTCTATCTCTTTCTCTGTCTCCCTCTCTCTGTCTCTCTCTCTCTCTCTCTCTTTTTCCCCTCTATCTAGTTAATCATATTCCCTTCCCCGTAAAGGTGTCCTGACATGCGTCTTCCAATGCCTATACGGAACTTATGCGTCACATCAGCTTTTTGTCCATGGGCTGTGTAATCAGATGTAATCCAGTGATTGCAGCCTGGATGCTGTCATGGGCGGTCACCAGGATAAATAGGATCAAGGTGAAGGAGGAGAAGGAGAGCTCTGCTGATGGAGAGAGAGATATGGGCAGCCTGCCCTTTGACGTTAGGAGTCGCTGGTGTTGTATGACGTACTGTGGTTAATTTGGCTCGCTGGACTTGGGATGTGGTTCCTTGGTCTTTAGAAAAGGCTCTTTTTGCCCACTCATCCAAGGCTTTATATAGAAGCATAATTCTCAGTTGCCTAAGTGTACTGTCTGTTGTTGGTGTATATCCTGGCACCAGCAAAAGGGCCATTAGCTTGAGTCATGCTTTGGCACAGGAGGGCAGAAAGAAATCATAATTTACCCTTAGCCTTCAACCCGATTTTACAGCAACAGCCTTGGTAGATTCTTTATGCTTGAAATTGAATTAACTCAATTATAAAAAAAAAAATATATCTGTCTGTTGGCACTGGTATTTTCCTACTGCTTTTCAAGAGCATTGCTCTGGAAATATTTAGAGCTTTTGCAGTTGTTGTAAACTTTGCTAGCAAACTGGCAAACCATCAACAGGCTCACTGGCCGCAGCAATACAGCTAAACCCTGTCCTGTATCTGCAAATGCCATTGCCTCTGTCCTTGTGAACAATGGTAAATGGAAACCCACTGGTGGCTCCCTGAAGGAAGAGAGACGGAAACTAAATGGAAAGATCAACGAAGCCACTCGGAACATCCCAGCTCTCAGCCGTCTTTCAGATGCCATCACCACCAATGAGCTGATGGACGCGATCCTGTGCCTAAAAAGTGGCAAAGTCTTTAATGTTTTGCAAGCCTTTTGCAAATGTAGCCAAGGTTAACGTCTTCTGTTCTAACCATTTCTTTCTATTATGGCTGAAAGCTTTTCATTTTAAACCCTAAAGCGGATTACTTATTTAATCAATGGCCTTTATTTATGGCAGTCCAATACAAGCTGATACTGTGTACTCACATGGGGAAGATAGAAAGCACCAAATTTGATTTAAGAAATAAGCGCTGAAATTGATTTAGGCCCACTGTGTGCTCTGACTGCTGAATACCCCTAAATGTCTGTTTTTTCTTGGCTTGTTCTCCAGGTACAGAGCAGTACAGTAAATACTCAGGCTATGCTGAGAGTTACAAATGGAAGGACAGCCACAAGGATGAGACTCCCAGGTATTAGCCTATTTTTTTTTTATGACATAGTAATATTTTGGGATTCTTGCTCTGATAAATCCAACCCCAAAAAATGCAATCCAGTACAGTCAAGATGTAGTAAAGAGGGAAGGATCTTTCCCTCCGGGTCAATGTCAATCCCATCTCTCATTACTTTGCCCTCATTCTTCCAGGGATGACTGGCAGAGACGGTGTACAGAGATTGTGGCCCTGGATGCTCTTAAGTACAGGCACTTCCTAGAGCAGTTCCACCCTGAGAAGATGACCAGAGAACTCAACAAGGTGAGAGAGATGCCCCACTCTGTGTGGGCACAGTGATCTAGAGAAGGGTGTTGGCTTGCATAATATTACGCATTCCCAAACTAGAAGGCTACTCAGCCACATATTGTTGAAATGAAGGCCTTAAAGGCAAGTTGAGGCAATGGTTTATTTAAGTTGGCGATATTTTGACATCTGCTGTCCACTCATAGAACTATTCGCAATATCCATCAGCGTCTTTCATGTTGAGGAATATCTTCCTCATTTTATTGAATACCCAAAACATTGAGTATTTCAAGAATTGAGTTGTAACAGTTGAAGCCATTTAGAATGGGCAGCTATGACAGCAGCTGTCACTTCCAATTGTCAGGATTGTCACAGCTGTCCAGCTACTAGCATCACTGTTGTCACGCTGGTAGCTGTTGTCACTAATGGCGTCAACACAACAGTACACATTCATTTTTATGAGAGCCAATTTACCACACAAGGATTTTCCTTAAAGGACACAAGAAATGCATACAAAAATACAGCCTCAATTGTTGGTACTTTTAAAAAGATATGTATTTCAGGTAAATATTGGATAATGCTGGACATGGAGGACATTTTTATTTAAAACATCCAAGCTCATGGAAGTGAACTTTGACATATTGTCAGGTACCAGCTGCAGAGTTGATAATTAAAGACTCAGTGATCTGTAACACCATTGTATTTAGCTCAAGGCTAGCTGGTTTCCATTGTACTACACAACAGCTATTTACAGTATTGGTATGGTCAGTTACATGATACAGTTTTTTCCTGCCCATTGAAGTCTTAGGTAAAATACCATTGCATAAAAGGCTCCTGATTGGGTTTGAATCTTGTCATTTGTCTTGTCTATGGTGTAACCTCATGTTTGCCCCTTAACATGTGCTATTTGATGTCCAACCTACGTGAAACCCACCCTATTGAGGACAACACCACCTACGCCTTTTAAATCCTGGCAAAATCTTGATTTATTGATCTCCATCTATCAGCAGAAAAGAAGAATATCTACATCATGGAGAAATATTGAGAAAAAATGTCACTTGTCTCTTTCTTCCCCACTTCCCTCCTACTTTCTGTGCATTTATCCCAGGCATACTGTGGATTCTTCAGAAATAACGGCCACAGCCAGCACCTCTCTGCAGTAGCCACTGGCAACTGGGGTTGCGGGGCTTTTGGTGGAGACACACGACTCAAAGGTAACCCTGGGTTCTTCCCAAGCTGGGGGTTAATCACAATAGCCTCAGACAAGATCACCCATTCTTCACTCTGCCCACCCCCCACCCATCCACCCCACCCATTCTTATGTCCCAGTCTCCCAAGCCCCTGTTGAAGGACATTCGGTATTCCTGCTGTATAAACTGTATAGCACAGTAGCAGAAGCAGGTCTCTCTCGTCCTCTCTGGTCAATTAGTCCCTTTCCCAGGGTGTCACTCACTCATTTACGTAAGACCTATCCCTTCCCTCCCTTTATTGATCAGCTGACACACATTTATGTTTTCCATTAAAAGGGCGATTGATTACAGGGTAGGGAGTCCATCAATCCAGGCTGACGCAGGTCTGCTGGCTTATACTACATCACTCTGCATAGGGAGGGGTACCTTACTGTGCAGGTAACATTTTTCACTCTAAGGAAGCCATAGTCAGACCAGTTGTGTTTCTGGTCCATGCCTAACACATTTTAATTAAGTTTAATTCAGTTCAGTATGTCCAGAGTTTTCATATTGATTATTACTCAAGGAGCATGGATTCATGAAGACTGTGCTGCGCTAAAAACATATCCCATAAATGTTCAGTATTATGAATGCAAACGGATGTTTTTAGATTGGAGTTACATTGTTATTTGTGTGTACAGTATCCGTTAGAGCTGAAGGTGTTAATTTCCTCTGCTCCAGGCTATGAATAGATCCACTGGACTCATTGACAGAGTCCCTGAGGATGATATTAGCTTCCCCCTTTTAGCACTGGAATTAGCATAGCTGGTATTTTTAGAAGGCAATAACTATATTTTACATTTAAGTTGCAGAGCTGACTTCAGATGTGGCAGTTACATAAGCATGAGCTGTTATATTGACGTAAAGATTACAGTCCTCTTGCAAATGATGGTTTGTTTTGTCTGTTCATTAATCTGGAGCCAATATCCATTCTGTTAAATATTTAAAAGTCTTAAGACCTAATTTGCAAGGGCTAAAAAGATTGAGCGCCGTTGATGAGGTAGTGCTACCAGTGGTGGATTATTTACTTTTCCGATACAAATTGCCTTTGTCACTCGTGTTCTTTTCTGCCAGAAGCCATACCTTATCTAGCTTAATGCCCAATTACTTAGTCCCCTCCACTTATTTTCAGTGGTCAATTACATGTTGATGATCTTTTGTGGAAATGAAGGATACTAATACGATAAATGATTGTTGCCTGAATCTCTCTCTAGCTTTCTCGCTCTCTCTCTCTCTCTCTCTCAGCACTGATTCAGTTGATGGCTGCAGCAGAGGCTGGGAGAGACGTGGCCTACTTCACCTTTGGAGATGCTCAGCTTATGAGAGACGTTCATGAAATGCACACTTTCCTCACCAAGAGACAAATCACCGTGGGTAAGACACACACACTCAGTATTTTCACTGTATGAGTCATACTTGCTGGACACACTGCGGTCACACGGTGATCACAGCAAACTCTTGGGTGTTGGTCACTCTACAGATCTGTTTAGTCCCTTCAGTAGATTACATAATGGACAGGAATGGTGATGATTTCAGCCAGCAGCGCTCTTGGGATTATACCGTACGAGGCTCTTGAGGGTTGTATAGCACATGCAGTTTGTCCTTGCTGGCTTCATTAAAGGGACAGTGAGCATAAATAACAGAACACTGTCCATCTCTATGTTAAGTTATTCCACTTTATGGGCCATCTCCTTTTCTCAGCCCATCCATTCAGCCTCAGCCGCCGAGTGGATTACTGCCTGAGCTGACCCCAGCCTCTCCCCTCCCCCTCCTTTCATTTTTCTTCCACTGACATTTATTGAAGCCTTTCAGAGAAATTCCCCCCTAGCCATCCATTTCCTAAAGTGGAGCTACAGAGAAAAGGCTCATGGCTTGTGTGCGTGTGTATGTGCATTTGATTTATAAATGAGACCCAACATTTTTTATTTTTCTGTTCCAATTTCTTTCTTGTTCTGTCTCTCTCAACCCTTATGTCCTTTTGTCTGTTCCTTTCTCAAATCATGTTTTTATCTCGCTCTATATTTCCTCCTACCTCTCTTGACCCCTAAACCCTGTCTCTTCAATCCCCTCTCTCTCTCCCTCTCTCTCTCCCTCTCTCTCCTCTTCTTTCCCAGGGAGGCTGTACAGCCTGCTGAACCAATACTCCAGTGTGGTGTGTAAGAACTGCCGCACGAGTCGCCCTGACGTCAGTCTCTACGGTTTCATCCATGAGAGGGTCTCTTCCCTCGCAACAGCCGACGCCTCGGACTCCACCAAGGACTCCGTAACATCGGACTGCCATTAACACTAGGGAGAGCAGCAACTTTACCTCCCCTCCCCCTCCCTCTCAACCTACTCTATGAAAGAGACTCTAGGTTCAATAACCTCAGTGTGTTCTGCCTCTCAGTCTCTTGCTCACAATCACTCACACACTCCCTTTAAGTTTGTGATCCCAACACACAAACTACCAAAACACAATTTTGCCTTTCTCGCTGGTGGCACTGTAGGAGCCTTGTAGTGAGTCACCAAGTGTGCTGAGACGTTCCAGAGACGTATAGCAATAGTAAATCCTGGTTGCTGTTAGGCCTTTCTTTAGCCTAGATGTGATGTGGAGAATTTTGTTTTTACACGAGTTAATGGTTTATCAAACCCAAATATGGCCAAATATGCATGGTTGTGAGGACTGGACACGTTCAGTATTGATATCTCGGGCATGATGAATCCTCCCTGGTTATCTTGTCTTGTATTGTGTTTGCTACCTTTTGGATGAGTTGCCTTCTGGATTTTTCCGTACCCAGGCAATGGTAAGGTTCCTGAATGCAGAAAGATGAGATGCCATACTGTAGTCTATGCATGGATAACATTTATTTCTCAAATATTCTAGAAAATATATGCTGCTGTTTTCTATCCTCTAGGTTGTCTGAGTTTCATCACACGTATTATTATTATCATACCCTTTATGGCTCATTTTAATATGATATAAAATGGTCACTGGTATGAGAATCATTTAAGAGATGAAAGAGTAAGTCATTTATGGTTGGCTTTTTTTCAGACTTCATTCTGTTGTTATGAGTAGCTTAATTATCGCCGAATTAATTAATTACTGAAAGATCACAATACAGTATTAAGCACACTACTGCTATATGAAAAGGGTGAGCAGATATAGAAATAATTGTGCACGCAAAATATTATTTTTGTTTATATTTTTACTCAACATTTGCTTTGGGGATGTAGTTAAGTTTTTTATTTTTTACTGTATTTTTGATTGACAATATGGATACTATTTAATGTTGGGGTTGGGATAAAAAATTTGAATACATTCTGTAAATGTATTGCATAGTACTGTAGGTTTTTAGGCTGTACTCTTTTTATTATAATTTCTTAATTAAAATATGTCCTGCTAAAAGTGTATTCCTTTGCTTAAGTCATTAAGATGTGCAAAATGGAGGACGTCCTTGAAGCAGCTATATTGCCAAAGGATCAATACAATGCAAAGTTATTGAGGGCGTTAGTTTTTATCGTCTGTTTTTTTTGGTACTGATAAATAATGGGATGGTAAAGAAGACGGGATCAGACATTTATGGGCTGCATAGCTTTATTTTGAATAACTAAAACATTTTAATGATGGCCAAAAATGATGTCAAGAAGCCATTCTGCTGTACTCTGAGCATGTGTTTTCTTTACATCAATTTAGTTACATTATTCATAGATCATCTATAAATGAAGCTTTTATTGCCAGCTCTGCCATCATCAGAGGGAATGAATTCCTGGTTTATGTTGCATATTTGTAACAGTGTCACTTAGTATCATGATATAATACATTACTTAATAATTTGAAATATTTATTTTTGTGAGATAGCACATATACCTAGGGCTTTCAGACATATTTAATTCTGCCTCCAACAGGCTTTATTAGATGAATAGGGTTCCTAAATAACCTCATGATGTGGACTTCCTTGAATGGTGTGTAGGCTTGGGTAAGTGGATTACACATTATCTGCTCCTGCTCTTTGTACAGAGTCCCACATTGGCTAAACGAGCTGTGGATCTGTGTCTAAAGTCGGTTTGGTTTGGCAGACCTAACTGTTGGTGGCTGCTGGGAGCTTGGGTCACCTGGACGTGAACTTTATCTGGGTTACTGATGCCGCCTGGGTTCAATAAAAGGCTTGTTTGGGTTAGTCGTTGCCCAGTGGCACTGAAGGTTAACTGAATGTTGCAGGCTCCTCTGAATAGTAAACCATATATGACACATTTCAACTAGTTTATTTTGTTTAATCCAAACTAGAATTGGCCTATTTCAGAAACAATTTTAATCTCATCAGAAAGAGAGGTTGTGAGAGAACGGTCAGTTGTTCAATTTCTTCCTGGACAAGAAATGGTTGTAATATTGAACAGCTGGTCCAAGCTTGGCCTGTACAGTGAGGTAATTATTCTAAACAGCATGTAATTTACCACAAAGCCTAATGTTACCCAGCGGCACAGGTCCCTTCATCGATGAACACTATTAATAAAACGCCAGAAAGCAACCAGTCTTCACTCCATCTTTGTCAGGCAGCAGAGTCACTACCACAAAATTACATTTCCATTCATAATTGCCTGACCCTACCTTCTCCAGGTCGCCTAGAGAGCAGCAGCAAACAGAATTGCTCTGAGGATGTGAATAATAGAAAAAAGTATTATTCAGGGAGACAGTTTTAGAGTGAATATGCTGTAGTTGGTGTGGGAGAAAGCATTTTGTTTTCATTGTTTTCGTGTAGATAAACAGCAGTTTAATGGTTAAAGTATCAATCTTGTTATTGTTAAAAGGAGAGACTGCACTCCATGTATGTGAAAAGGATAACACAACTATATATAGTTATGATGCTGTGGTTCATGTTTACACTGTTCTAGTAGGGCATGTGTGTGTGTGTGTGTGTGTTATGATTGATAATACTGCTTCCTTCAGTGCCAGCAAGTATGAATGATTGAAATCTAGATGAGGAAGAGAGTGGGGTTGGGGAGGGGAAGAAGAGAGGCTATGGGAGGGAGGGCCAATTATCTTATTGTTTAATCCACTCAAGGTAGAAGCCCATCAATCTGAAACCACTTGCTCAAATGACTCATGCTCAGTCTTAATAAAAGTTTAATTGGTTTATATAATTAACACTGAGGGGGAAAGACATATGTATGATGTAAGTAGACTGAAATATTATACCTTTCATGCTGAGTTTTGTGTGTGCGGGGGACTAATAGATTTAAACTGACAGTAAACTGACATAAGTAATCTTATTACCCAAAAAAATGGTATTGTCATCTGTCAGGCCTCCTGTTAAACACCGTAAACAAAACACAGTAATTAACAGATTAATGATATTTACTCAAACATTTGAGTGGGGAAAAGTGTTTTCACTGTGAAATCAAAGACAAGCATAGATTTACTCTGGAAATAATAGTTCTTTTGGTTGTGGGCAAGGATGTAGTAGAGGGTAAATTATAACCCACCTAAACTCTGTTTATTTGCAGAGGAGGTCTAATCTCATAGATTAGACCAATGCTAAGATTGTGTCTTTTAAGGAAGAACAAAAATACATAATACATAAATAGATAAAATAATGCTTTTCTGAAAATATAACAGATTTTCTGTATATTGGTGATTGTTTTCCTAATGATGATCACCGACTGGAGGTCATAGTTTACCCACCTTTTTGTTTACCACTACATCTCTAGTTGTAGTGATGGTAATTGTATGGCTGTTTGTATCTGTGGCCGGTGTGTTTGCTTGTTACCTGTGCGCCATCAGCACCTATGGGTGCTGCAGGCTGCGCGCAGTGCAGAGGCAGCGCCACCTGACACGGGGGGAGGGGGCGTGTCGTGCCGTGGCTGCAATCGGATCT